>JABUQX010074192.1:0-5000 GCA_015478945.1 Trachelipus rathkii | reverse complement strand
TTTCATTATTTGTACACATGTATGTATTTTTGTTTAATAAATGAACAAAAAGAAAAAGTATAATAAAAAAATTGTGTTTATCCTATTCATTAGTATTTATTTCTAATATTCGTAAAAATTTTAATTTCAGCCTTTATAGCTACAAACTCGGCTGTTAAATGGGTAACACCATGGACTCGTGTGTTCGAGGTGACCCAAATGATGGACGTTCGAATCCGTTTTCATATATTTTGTAAATGTATTATCTAAAAGCTAAAACTAATTCAATTTAAATAAATATATTTAGGGTCACTAAAGTAAAAATGAAATACATTAAAATATTTAATTAGGAATATATATATATATATATATATATATATATATATATATATATATATATATATATATATATATATAAAAAATACATAAATATATATATATATATAATATATATATATATATATATATATATATATATATATATATATATATATATATATATATATATATATATATATATATATATGAGCGCGCATCCTCAAATAACAACAAAAATATACCGTCTTCAGCATTCGACGTCATTCCTAAACTCTCCTCGTGTGCGCTCAACAACAAAAACCAAACAACCAAAATATGTTCATGAGCAACTGCACATGAACGCTTGTACGCGATTGCATAACGATGCACACTCATGTACGTAAATAAATGCACAAGTTACGTAAATATGTACACACGTGTATGTGTAAAAAAGTGTGGCTTATAAGACTTAATTCCTAAACCCCTTCGTATTCCTTTATATATATATATATATATATATATATATATATATATATATATATATATATATATATATATATATATATATATATATATATATATATATATATATATATATATATATATATATATATATATATGCACACGTAAATTTGGAGACAGTTTGTGAAATTCGAGCACGTAAGAGTCTCTATTTTTATTTCATTGAAATCTCTTCATTGTTCAAAGAAGAAAAGTTGAAGAAAAAGATACGTAAGACGCAAGAAAAAAAGATTTAATTGCCGAGAGGATAAATATAATACAGGTATTGTCTGTTTTTCAAAAACTTTATATATATATATATATATATATATATATATATATATATATATATATATATATATATATATATATATATATATATATATATATATATATATATATATATATATATTTATATATATATATATATATATATATATATATATACATATATATACTTTAAATAAATGTCTATATAGAAGGTTAAGGACGTTGCTTTACCGAAGGTGATAGATGTATTCAGAAAAGGTAAATTTGATTTGCTTGCTGTGACTGAAGCAAAGATGAAAGGAAACTGTAAAGACAAGTGGTGTAGGGTGAAATGTGTGTGTGCTGGAGAGGAGATGAATGAGAGGAAAAAGAAGTGGTTGCGATTTTGATGTGTGATTTGTGGCACAGAGATATGGTGAATTTTGTTTACGTGAGTACTAGAATAGTAATAGTAAATTTAAATTTGAAAGGTCAAGGTATGTGTGGTTGTAATATATAGTCCATCTTATGGTGATGCTGAGAGAGAAAAGTGTGACTTTTTAGAATAACCTAAGTGATGTTTTGAACGGAATGAATAGAAGTTTCGGAATGATAGTGTTAGGTAACTTTAATGGTTACATAAGTGATCTAAAAAGAGACGGTATAACAGTTGCCTTTCGGGTTGCGGGAGAAAATGAGAATGGTAAAAAGTTGATTGATTTCTGCGAGAAGAGAGGGATGTGTGCAAGTAATTCGTTCATCGAGCACATAAATATCCATTAGTATACAAGAGTTGGTGTAGGCAGAGGATGTATTGAAAAGAAAAGTATGATTGATTTTGTGTTGGTAAAGAAGGTGTTGAAGTATGTGTTGGATGTTAAATCAATGATGGGGTTGGGGATTGGAATATCTGATAATTATGCTGTTTCATGTAAAGTTATGTTAGTGGATCATGGATGGAGAGGAAAGAAAAAAAGGAAGGAAGTGGGTAGAATTAAGAGTGACAAGTTAAATGAACAAGGTTATAAGGATAAGTACGTTAGAGCACTTGTAAATAAATCAATTAAATGGTAACAAGATGAAACTGAACAAATAAGGACGAAAATGAAGGAAGGGTTTGTTAGTAGTATAGAGGAGTATGTGGGTGTGTTAAAATGAGAATTAAGAATGTCAATAGTGAGTGGTGGAATGGAGATTTCATGCAAGCGGTTAAAAGTAAGAAAGAGGTTTGGTTGAATGTTCTAAAATCCAATGATGATGTCACGAAAGATAACAGTTTCATTGCTAGTTAGTTAAAAACTAGTACTCTGGGTAGAGTTGTTGGCGGCATTTTAGGCGGGAGATTTGATTGAGGGCAGCTTCTTTACTATTTGAATAGTCGGTAATATAGGTAATGCAGGCGAGCAGGTTACAGTAACTGCTTGAGTATCGTTGGAATTTGGGTGAAGAGTTCAACTGGAATGGAGTTGTGTCGGTGGGTTGACACGCGGAGGTGGGGGGAACTGCTGCAATTGTAGCGTAGGATTGCCTTGATCTTGCAGGATATTTGTCTTTGGGATAGTGTATGGCATGTCTCCTGCTCAATTATTGCATGGTGCACAACTTTAAAACATCCTGTTCAAACAGGTAAGACGTTCATTTTAGGGAAGAGGAACTGTGGGGCCATATAGCTTTTTCAGTGGGGTGTGTTTTTACAGGGAATGTGAAATTCTTCTCCACAGACTGCACATATGTCATGTGGTCTCCTACAGTATTTTCGGGGATGACCAAACTACTGGCATTTAAAGCAACGTCTGGTTCGGGGAATAAACGTACGAACACTGTAGCTTGTAAAGCCAATTTTAAACTTAGTAGGTGAAAAAGGGGTGTTAAAGGTTAGCAGTAAACGAGAATTTGGGGTGTCAGACGGGTCCCGAGGTGGGGAAAATCTGTAAACGTTTGTAACAGAAAATCTTTTCTGCTGGAGATTTCTTAGCAATAATTATGTTTTGGATGTGTTTCTTATTTCATCAGGAGAGGAAATAAGATTGATGTTTTCGAGATATGTTGAGGATGACAAGATGGAACTTTGATTCTGGGTAGCAACTTGAACGAGAAGGGACCCATTCTTCATTAAGGTGACTGGGAAGTCTTCAACTCCTAAAGATTTTTCAAGTGCATCGGTAAGAATGATTGTTCTTTGATCAGTAAGAGCTTTGGAGGTGGTGAATCGCAATAAGTAATACATCGGGAATGTTGTGTCAGCTGGTAGTCTCGGAGGGGGAGGAGCATTTGGAGTTAACAAATGAGAAAGACTAGGACGGGGACACCATTTCGGGGTTGCCCCAACAGTTTGGGCACCTGGGATGTCAAGAGCTTGCCAAGCGTCAGATCTCTGGGGGTAGGCAGAGGCCTTCCATGTGAAGTGGAGAGAATAACGGCATTAATAATCGAAGTGCAATTCAGAAGAGTAAATCCTTTAATTTGTGCATGTTCGGTAATCGCTAAATCCATTAGACTCCGACGCGAATTATGGTTTAGCTTGGAATATTAAATCAAAGGGGTCCCCCCTCATGGGTGTAGAACCCCATGAGATTTGAATACGGAGGACCTCGCTAAGCGGCTGGGAGTCTCTCATTATAGAAGTTCCAGAGGGGTCAGGGATAAAGACCCAAACCTGGAGCTAGGTCGTGATCACCGAGTTACGAACGGGTAATGAAGCTCAAACTCCTCCAGCACAGATAGCCACAGGCGCCCCTCCCATAAGAATAAGGAGGGGTGACATCGACGTTCATCTACCTGTCTGAGAAAAAAAAATATGGAAACTGTTATGGAGGAAGAGGAATGAAAAATACAAACAATTAATTCGAAAAATGAGAGGAAAGGAAGATAATTAAATGATTATATATATATATATATATATATATATATATATATATATATATATATATATATATATATATATATATATATATATATGCTATATATATATATAAATATATATATATATATATATATATATATATATATATATATATATATATATATATATATATATATATATTATATATATATATTTTATATTTTTAGGTGCATATGACAAATGCACATACTAGTGCTGGGCCTGAGGGATTTACACACACAGTTCCCCTAGTTATGCATGCGTAGGTCAGTATTAGGGTTGTATATATATATATATATATATATATATATATATATATATATATATACATATATTATTATTATATATATATATATATATATATATATATATATATATATATATCAGGCATGGTTTTACGGGGGAAGCACAGGAGGCTGAGCCTCCTATAAAAAAATTAAAAAAAAGCAAAGAAAATAATTCAATTTACTATTTATTACTATTAAAATAATGTTTAAAATGTTATACAAGAACGCTAATTTTACATTAAGATCATTTATTCTCTTGCGAAACATTATTTTTGTTATGGATCAATGAAATATTTTCATTTATCCCTGCCACTAAAATATAATAACTTAATGCTTTTAAAACACTGGTTGACATGGCAACGTAAAGAAACCTTTATTCTTATTTTGTCTATTTTGGAGGATTTTCCACAAAGCCTCCTCGAAATTTAAGAAGAAATCCACTTTTTTAAAAATTAAATGTGGCCTATTTAATATATATATATATATATATATATATATATATATATATTATATATATATATTATTATATATATATATATATATACATATATATATATATATTACATATATATATATTATATATATATATATATATATATATAAGAAAGAAGAAGAAGATATATATATGCTATATATATATATATATATATACTGTATATATATTATTATTATATATATATATATATATATATATATATATATATATATATATATATTGAATTTATGCACGAAAAACATGAAAGCGTTTCACGACAAATGCGAAAACGGTTAAACTAATCCTGAAACTGAATCCTAGCTAATGTACC
>JABUQX010074191.1:32500-51633 GCA_015478945.1 Trachelipus rathkii | reverse complement strand
AATGATAGTCAGTTGATAATATATACTATGTCCCCTGCCTCCTAAAAATAAAATTATGCCGATAAATATGTTATCATCTTAATACTATTTTTTTTATTTACTTCATTCTTATTGACATGTGGCTTTTCTTATGTACTTTTTGTACACATGTGTAACTCCAAAATGAGCATATCTATTTTCCGCGTGGTTTGCAGACACTTACTTGTAGTTTCATTCAGATGTAACTCTTTTGCTTTCTTTCTCATTGGTTTTTTATATCATTCACTTCTCCGCCACTCATCCCATCTGTCTAACCTCAGCTAAATCCTAAGATTTCCATTATTATGCTCTTAATGATTCTCTGCAGACCTTCTCCACGTGTATCTATATAGTGTGTTGAGCTAAATATGGAGAGTTGTCTCATCAAGTCAACATCTTAACAAAGTCACTCGTGTAGTTTTTATATCAAATAATCCCATTCAATAAACTACATAACTTTATAATTTTAACTTTATAATTCCGTATATTGAAGGGTATATATATATGGCTAGTTTAATTATTAGCCATACTATAGTAATTAAAATATTAAACATTTCTGTATATTATAAACAGCGTCTCGAGCAGCGTGAATTTCGAAATATCTCTCTAAACTCAGATGTTTCTTGTATATATAATATGGTAATTAAAATATTAATTCTTCACTATTTATTTTATACATATAATTTATTTTATATGCTCATTTACTGCTACAATTTTATGAAAATATAGTATTTTATTCATGACCTTTTTTTTTGTATTATAACTACTATATATCACATACTATCCCAACAAGATCTAGTATTAATATACACTACACACATACTCACATCACCAAAGACAACTCCCACAGAAAAGGTCCTCTATTTACAGTGGGAAATAGTCATTTACCAAAATTGTACCCAAACCAAAAATAAACGCGTATATAACCAACTCTGTTCGAAATTTTTTGGGTTTTTGGGGGTTCCTCTCGTACTTCTTTAGGTGTGGAAATGCTAAGCTCCAATCATTCCATGTAATTCTCAACGGTAGATCGCGAGGGCTTTTGATTTTATGTGTGCAGAGTTGCACCGAATCAACTGCTTAAACTACTTTATGTGAATTGTCATACAGGCGTTTATCTCTACTACTCATTTTATTCCTGTATTCCGTACTCCCCTAATCCCCAGTATACTCTTCTTTAGTGCATATGCTGACACGCGGATCACGCGATTCTCTGTACTAGTAAATCCGAGCACTCAGAACAATAAGTCCTAGTTTTCATACACTAACTAATTACAAAGAGACAATCTATATAACACTACCTTGCAAGTCTCCTAATCAGTTTGTTGAAAATATAGATAAATAAAATATTATCCTCAAACTCACGTAAACGCACCGAATTGAGAGCTGCAAAATTGGAAGATTACTCGTTTCCAGGCGCTTCACCCGAAATATTATAAGTAAACTAGTTCATGATATCCATATGTTATCTCTCACATGTCTTATAAATGTCTCCTCCTAGTGTAGTTAAATTCACTAATTTAAGAGCTCTATAACGTGTTATCATAAATAATGTCGGAGAATACTCCCATTTCCTTCCCATGCATCGGTTAGTGAGTCGTTCGGCACATTTCCTGTGTTCTAAAGAGTGGCTTGCTCTCGTGAATTCGCAGAGGAGCGCATGATTGCTTACGCCTAACTATAATTAGAATTGTGAGTCCTGCTTATTCAATTGAAACATGCGTGTATAGAGAATCAAGAATAGCTCTTAAAATTTAAGGTGTTTAGCTTTCTTCGATAACATTATGTGCTTAAGAGAGTGTATAGCAGTTTCTTTCCTTCTGGTACTAAATCTTTTTACTCAGCTATCAAAATCCATAGGGTTCGATGATGTATTTATATATATTAAAATATATATATCACAAGACAATATAGATAGGTTGTTCCCAAACTGCATCTTTTCGAATGCTATATAGAGATACAATGCTTATCGGTAGTTTGTTGGAAAGATAAATTATCTTCAGTTCTCCTTATCACTTTGTACCAATTTTCACATCAGCTTTATAGCAAAAATATCATTGCAAGGTGAATACTCTTTCGTATACAGATGCAAATGCAGGTATCTTATTCCAAATTAAACGAAAATGTCTAATATTAGATAACACTCCTTCGGTTCTCCTACTGACTAATATCTCCTCTGGTACCTCATAGCTAAAAACATCTCTAACAAATACTCTAAATATTCTTTTAATATTTTTTCTATCCTCGTTTTTCATAGTCTATATTTGGATAAAAATGTATAAATACTTCACAAATAACTTCTACTAAAAGGCCAATCATCTCTTCGGCTCCTTAATTTTCCATTATCTAGTAATTTCAAAACTCACTGGACGATTCTAAAGACTATTTTAATTACTCCATCTTCCATCTCTCCTAGTTATTTTCTCACATCTAAAGGGTTCTCTTAATATGCATTTATTGTTACCCTAGTCAATTTTCAATTTTTGATCGTGATATGTGTGCAATAATTATTAATGTGAGAGCCTCTACGCTCTCTTATATGGAACGTATTAATTGAGTCAGGCATCTGGTGCTATCCTTCTCCGAGAGTGTTTACTTGGAGAAGTGTGTACTTCCTAGAGTCGATATCTCCACACCCCTCGTTCAACTTAAACATTCTTACTATAGTAGCTCATTACAATTCAACTAGCACGCTTCTTCCTCAGTGTTTGAGGTATACAAGCGCGCAATAGGGTCCATCTCCATAATTCCGAAACAAATTGAGGCTTTTTCTCTACGTCACACCTGTCTAGAAACCTATCGCTCCTTAGTAGCTCTACAGTATGTTAATTTACTTATCTAACTCAGATCATCTATATGATGAAATCTTCGTCACACTCAACTCAAATCTCGTGATCTAATAGATACATAATCATATTATAACTATATTCTTGATACACACATCATCTTTTCGAGTTGATACAAGGCTATAAGAATATTACCAGTGCTGCTTTCGGTGCTCGAGATCTACTGGCGGTTATTATATCTTTCTAATCGTCTTCATATTAAATAACGAGATTTATCGTAGTTACTACGCCCTTAGGAACTATACTGTGGAAGATCTATGAGTGAGAGTCGTGGTTTTTCGTGCTTGATCTATATTTATCCAAAGCATGTAGTTGGACCGGTGTAAATTAGCATAAATATATCTATAAGTCTCGCGTCATTACTGCTCTTTACCAAGTCTTCCTCTTTCCTTATGTGGTGTTTCCTTCTTCAATCTGTATACTTTTAACTTATGTTCTAGCTTTTCTTATTCAATTAAATCGCTCATAATGTCTGCTGTAATTTAGTTATAGTAATGGGCGATTTACTATCTATCTATTATTTATCTGTCTTTAACTAATTAGTGTTGATGTTCCTCAGGGTTTCTGTTTATTATATCTCCTACTTTTATTCGTAGACTGCTATATTTTGTACATCAATGATTTATTTATCAGAGCTAAATCATGCACATAACTATATCTCTATCCACTCATTAATGTATAATCTGAATGAACTTTGACCTTCAATAATTCATACTTCTAATAATCAATTTCTGCCTCCCTCTATAAATTTACATTCTAAAAGAATTCCTCGTCGTCTTTAAATTCTATCTCGATGCTTTCATATATTAGCTCGCTTGATTCTAGGATAATAGATATTACTAGTAGGATTGGGTCGTTCTCTCTGCTGTGGTGAAATTTTAATTCTTTAAAAACCCCAACTTCAACAAAATCTCTCTCTCTAAGACACTTAACTTTTCTATCTCTTTCGACGGTTTACTCGTCTCTCTTTAATTTAACTATAAAATAATTAAATAATCCTTGGCCTTTAACATAAACAAAAAAATGTTTTGAAACCTCAAATCACATAGGTTTGCATACTTAATGAGGCTAGGCCTCAAAGGAAAATCTGGGTAAGTTCTGTTTAGTAAGTGCTGAGACTTTTTTTCATTCTATCTACAGAGATTTATTATCCATCATTTATAACAAGGGTCTCTCACAGCCTCTAAATGTTGGTAAGTTAATACTGCTCTCATACTTAAGTTATAGGCGGCGGTGCTCTGCGTTTCATCCGCGCTTTTGGTAAAATATAGGGTCAGATCAAGTGACAATACAAGACCTTATGAATTTCCTATACTTTATATCTTATAGATTTCACTGACCCTTTATAATTTGCTTATCGGAGCTATGATATGATTGTAGTGTGACCCTTATTTATCTCCTCATATTACTTGCGTGATATGGTACTGTAGAGCAACGACGCATCAGCGAGAAAGTGAAAACGAGTTTCTCCACCTCGTGCTCGATAGACTCTTACGCCACCTGTACACGAATCCTTCATACCCACACACAAGAGCACAAGGAGGTGGGCCTGTTCCTTGTAGTCAAGTCAGCACTAATGAATGTTTTCGTGTGTGGATAGTTCAAGATAAACTCGCAGACGGTTCGTCTATCAGGTGACTTTTCCTACATTTCGTTATTCCCTTCCACGCTCTGATCTTCTGTAGTTATATTCTCTTCCATTGTCATCTATAGGTGTGCTGACAAGATATAAGTGGGCAAAATATGAATTTTAATAGTTTAAAAGTGTAAGTTTCCTTCACTTTTAGGTAACTCCAATATAAAAGATTTACTGCTCCTTGCACCTACTCAATTTAATTCGCCTCACTTTAAAATGCGCCTGACGTCTGCTATGCATGCGGATTTTGCGTATATTGCTTGGTGTAGATGGGAATGTGTTGGTAGGCGGTTCAACTCATCTACATAATCTTAGAGAAAAAAAAAATTAGTGTGTTCGTACCCCGTGAGCGGGGCTCATCTCCTTGTGAGAATAAGCAGCAAATCTGAAAGTATAGCTATCCACTGTTTTGTTGCGTTAGCACAAAACGTGTATTAACCAAAACTAATAAGTATAAGGTAAGGGTGATACAAGCGATGTACAAGAAAGAAAATAAAATAATATAAATAATCAAGGATAATCTAATAATCTGAGAGGTTTCTCTATCTAAAAGCTCTAAGCAACGTTGAAACAATCACACCACTCACATGAATGTGCAAACCATGGACACATAAGCTGCGGTAACCACTTCTGCTAGTAATGCATAAAATATCATAACCGAGTGAGTCGTAATAAGCTCCATCTTTGACAAAAAAGACAATAGAAGGGCCGAGAGAACGAATGAATGAGAGAAAGTGGGAGTAAGTGTCCCGAGCACACTTATCTTGCGAAGACCCCTTAGCACAGGCGCCTTTAAGACTGAATAGTGACGATGTCTGGATCTTTTAGGAATCACGCATAAGTATATTAGACTAGCCTGACTGAAGATGCAGGATTCGGAGTAATGGATTAGGAGCATGTGGATTAAGTCGATGGTCGAATTATAGCATTCACCTTCATACAAGAATCACACCCTAGCCAAACACTCAATTATTTCAGTTTTGCTCGGCCATTGCGGTAAGGAACTGAAGAGACAGTCATCAAGGTGGTTAAAGCAAGAAACGTAATGTGAAAGTTCGAGACTTGAGATAATGCGTAAGTACAGGGTGAAAAGAGGATGGATCTTTAGAGAGAATGATGGCTTCTTTACCCTTGAGAGAAATCAGTGGAAGAGTGCCTGGCTCCCCAAGCAGAAATGTAGGAATTCTTTACTATAGTACTCTTCGCATAATATCAAGGAGATATTAAAAGTCTCTAATAATTTTAAATGGTGGCATGCATCATGAGAATTAAAATATCGTAGTGATAGTGAGCCTCAATAAATTTTCTTAAAATAATTGAAGAACCTATCGGATAGTTTTCACAGACTTGATAGGAGATGACAAACTCTCAATTAAGAAAAAATTAGAAAAACGTGTAACCTTGATATTGGTAAGAACTAGACACATACACTCAATTTCCTGTAATAGTGTATTGTAAATGGTAGTGTGTGTGTAATAGTGTTGTAATGGTTTTCCCTCTAGGAAGGTTGATCCGGGGAGTGGGTGCGGTGAAACAACTTTGCGACCTGCCAAGGTGTTCCAAACTATAATTTATCTCATAAGGCAATTTGCAGTCAAATTGTGATGTATCAGTACCACCTGCTGTTTCATCTAGTAACTGGATGGCAGGAGGAGAGATCGCTAGTATTTTGTATAGTGTAGGTGTATCATAAAGAGTGCAGAGAATGTATATCTGGACGATACACCAAAAAAGTTTGAGGCGAGCGAGTCTCTCGCCATTTGATACTATAGTGCGGGCAGAGGTTTTACATAAGTTTGAGCATACAAGCTAATACTTCAAACTTGAATACTACTTATACTCTATGAGGGGTGAGGATGATATACTACTATTCTTAAATACATTAAGTTCTGATAAGCCTTTTGTATTATTGACATAGTTCTGGGTAATAGTGAATAGCGTTATTTAGCCCTTAGACGTTTTTACTTTTATTGCGGTGATGTCTAGAGCTTGCATTGATATTAGTCTTTTTCAGCTCTCAAGATTTATTATTATTTACTTTTAAGACACTTTTTGTTCGCCTCTTCTGAACTGTAAAGAAATTAGGAAATCTATAATCGAAGACATTGTCGGTTAGATTCAAGTGTTAAATACAACTGTGAAAAGCTAGTATGTAGTCTACAAACTTTGTAATACCTGTCTTGAAGGCAGATGGAAATGGAATATTTTTTTAAATAAAACACAAACATTATCTCATTAATATTATATTTGCATAAATCGTTCACCAAACCTTCAATTTATTTTTTGATTTCGTTTATATAAAATTAAGAATTGATCAATACTGGATCCCCCATCAGTCTTCAGAAAAAATGGACGTAACACTGATCTATGAGTGATTCTTGTTCCAGAGATTTGAATTGCATGAGCAGTCTTTCGCAGTTTGCCTTTAGCAGTGCTAACTCCATCGTTATCTCCGTATCTTAGATTACACATTATAGATACACTCTTTATTATACTCAACTTTCTAAAATAGCTACCTTAGATACTCTGATTTGGGACAACTAGGTATAAAATCTCGGCGTTGATCGTTCACCTAAAAAAATGATATCAAAGAGTTATCTCAGATATCATGGGCCCTCTAGATGTGGCTTTATACATTCTCGTTCCCGAAAGTATATATCTCCGGATACACTCCCAGCGTGAATTAACTGTTATCCCATTTTCATTATTCTCAGAGTGCTCCATTATTATAATTGAAAGTTAACTATGTACTTATACTACATCATTGGTACTGTACACAATAATAACATTATCACTACTGATAATTCAAGTATAGAATTAGCATTATAGTGAGAGCGAACTGGTTAGATATATCTCTAGACCTATTAATTTTTAGTGCGCGACTCCGACTCACCCCTTGTGAAAATTACTCGACTCCGACCTCTTGAATATTACCGCCTCCGACTCCGACCCACCCTTTGTGAAAAAAATTACCGACTCCGACTCCGACCCACCCTCTTCAAAATTATTCTACATGAAAATTATATATATAATATATATATATATATATATATTATATATATTATTATATTAGTATATATTATATATTATATAATATATAAATATAGAGCCGTTCTAGGATTAAAGCTATAATAAAAGCAAATTCTGTAAAACTATATATAAAGATATATTATATATACGGTAATATATATATGAGAGTATGTTGTACCTGCTGGATATAATGCTAAAGAGTGGGCCGCTAATCTTACAATGACGTTTTGCGGAAAATAAGAGGTATAGATCTAAAGTAAAAGTGTAGTTCATGTTACGGATACAGAGTGCGTGTGTAGGGCGTGTAAAAACTGAGGCAACCCGTGTTAAGTATCATTTAAGTTATAACATTACATTACAACAATGGAAAAAATAAACTTACAAGTAAATTTTAGAGAATAATCTTGAACATATTCGTATATTGGTTCGGTCGTGTGAAAAGAATGGATGATAGTCGGTTGAGTAAGCGGATCTAGCCTGTATTTTATAGTGGTGAGTGTGTGGGAATCGACCTATACGAAATGGAAATAGAGACCCGAGGAAAAAAGTGTGAGTTGTAAGTATATGTAATCTGAAATGCCTGCGAGAGATAGAAAAATGTGAGTTTTGGCAAAAAGAGGAAAACCCAAAAAGGGGGAAAGGAAGGGGAAAGAAAGTATGAAACAAAATAATTAAAAAAATAATCTAAAAGTTAGATCGCGTGGTTCAGTTTGAATTTGAGTCGAGAGAGAGAGTTTTTGGGAAAGGAAGTAAATGTTGTTGGTGAAACTGGAGGTATATGTTGAATGCCCACCTGGGCCAATGGGATGAATCCCACATTGACGAGATGCCATAGTGAGCGTCCGTCGCTGTCCCGTGAAGCTCTCTTCTAAAGTGGTTTTCTGAATGCGACGATTGTCTCACTAATAAGGTACTAATGGAACTACGAAAGGGTTGGGGGCTTTCTTTTTCCGACTTTCGTCATACTCTTCTTCTTTTCTGTTTCTAGTGCCATGCTTTCGCACCTTACCCCTCAGTCTTGGAGAGAGAAGGTGGGCAAGATGATGATGATGATTAAAATAAAATATATATATATAATATGGTATATATGATATATATACAATATAAATAACCTATATATTATATATATATATATATATATATATGGCTATATATATAACTAATATATGTATATATATATATATATATATATATAAATTATATATACCGTAGCCGGCGTATCCAGAAATTTTTTTTCGGGGGCAGACAAAATCGTCTCTCTATTATAATATATAGGTATATATAATATATAATATAATATAATGGTATATATATATATATATATATATATATATATATATATATATATATATATAATATATATATATAATATAAATATATATATATATATAAATATATATATAGTATATATATTAAATATATATAGTATATATATATATATTATATATATAATATATAAAGTGGAGGACCAAATATTAAATTTTCTAAGAAAAAAATGGGAGTAATTTATGTAAATTACTAAAATCATCATTACCTTAAATTGGTTACTTTAATCGTCCTGGCATGAGAAGTGAGCAAAATCCGCGAGATAAACATCCTTCAGTTTTTATGTCAATATTTCGATGTATTTAGAGGAGTGCAAGTCCAGAAGTCTTTTCATCTCCAATAGTGTTCTCAAGTCGCTTTTCAGAAGTCTTAATGTTTGAAAGCAACTTTCTTTCTACTGAAGCAGTAGACACGGCTAAAATTGCCAGTATTTGCAAAGATGTAAATATTGGGAAATTGTGACTGCAAACAAGAACTAGTCCGTCTATTTCTGTTTTGACGGTCTGTGCTGTGATGCCATCTTCAACTTCCATTTAAATCCATTTTGCTGCTTTTACTAAATCTGTCTATAGGCTTTCAAGATCTGTCCTTGTCCTGAAAATGTTACACAATCCGTTTATCTGTCTCATATGGCACATACAACCTGTTCGGATGACAAATATGCAGGAAGAAATAGTTTCTTATGATTTAACAAACCTCTCTCCTAATGCTGATATAAATCATCCAGAAAATGGTATAAAAAATGGACCTGTACAATAATAAGTTTGTGCGTCGGAAGTAGGAATGTTTGTGTCCTGTATTTTTGAACTTGTTAATTCTTGAGGCAAAGCAATTTCAATACCCAGCCCTTTTTCGATACGCTTACACATCTTCAAAAATCTGCCTGAAATTCTAATTGTTGCCATTTTCTCTATGCGCTTCAAGTTTAGTTTTAAACTAAAGGACTTACGAAATTTGTTCCTGACAGCGCTACGAATTTCATATAAAATTAATTTAACATCTGCCACTTTATATTAGTTTAACAGAATATAACTGTTAAAATTTAGTGTAGAAAATTCGCCGGGCGGCCATGCCCCCCTGGCCCCCCTCGCGGCCCCCCCCCCTGGGATACGCCACTGTATATTATATATATATATCGTATATATATATATATATATATATAATATATATCATATACTATATATATATATATATATATATATATATATATAATATACTATATAATATAATATATATGTATATACTATTATAGTATATATATATATATTATATATATATATAGGGCGTCAGCAAAAAAAAAAATTTCGGGTTGTTTTAGATTAAGAATATATTATATTATATATATATATATATAATATATTATATGATAATAACTAGTTATATATATATAATATTATAATATATATATAATATATATATATATATTATATATATATCTATAGTATATATATATATATATAGTATATTTATATATATATAATATTATTATATAGTGAGGTATATATATATATATATACTATATATATATAATATATATAGAACTATATATATATATATATTATACTATATATATATATATATATATATATATATATATATATATATATATATATATATAGATAGTTATATATATATCTTATATAGTGAGTATATATATATACATAGTATAATATATACTATATATATTATAGATATAATAATATATAATTATTATATAACTATTATATATATATATATACCTATATATATAGGTTATATATATATATATAATAAATATATATATTATAGTAATATCTATATATATTATTATTTATATATTATATATATATAATATATATAATATATTACTTCAATAAAAGGGAATAAAATAAATGATAAATAATAAATAATTGAAATAAAAAACAAGTTTAATTTTATTCATATATAAAATTCTTCAATTTTGATCTCTTAACAGCAAATGATTGATTAACTTCCTTCGTTTAATAATATTGTGAAGCTATGATGAAACACTCATTAAAGCCAGTTTCTGCTACGATTTTCTTCTCATGTTAGAATTAGAAAAGTATTGTGCTTTTGAGCCTTTATCAGAGTAGTGAAATATTTTTGGATTCACATTTTGAGTGAGGTAAATGCCTAAATCCTTAACATCTAAATATGCACGCACATATCAAATTTATTTCCAAAAATTAGCAAAAATTTGGAGTAGATATCGATATGGAATAAGTAACTTTAGTAAAGATTAAATAAAGTTTATGGATCTGTTGATTCGCGAACTTTCTCTTTCTAATGCGTGTGAAAATCACATCATCAAGAATTATTAAATTGTAATTTGCCCATATATCTTGTTCATTTTTTAACCTTTATTCTCAAAACAAGAAGGCATTATAATTTCTTCATTATCTTCTGTTGAAAGTTCTGTTTGCAACTTCCAAAATGTTTCGTTGATGTTTGCGTTGATGTTTGCTTGAAAACCCTTCTAAAACAACATCACATTTCCTATATGATTAAGACTAGTTCTGCACTATTTATGGAAAACGGCAATGTAATATAATATTGAAAGAGTGTTTTGAGAATAAAGTTTAAAGACATAAATAAATAAACTATTATTAGCAAATTTGCTTTTGCTTAAAAATTTGAAAAGATAAGATCTAAGTTTTTATAAAAGGTTACATATTCTTGATCCATTGAAAGCTCCTGCTTAAGCTTTCAACAGATGCTTTAAATAATTTCATTAGGTCGTACATCCATCCGAAAATTTTCCACCCTACCTGGTGTCGCCACATTCGTAAAGAGTAGCTTTGATCCATTTTTTGTGTCTGGAAAATCTTTTCCCTTCTTTTTTTTCTTTTAAAATTAGTCGCGGCCTTGGCAATCTAAAATAGGCATATAGTTGCATTCGATGTTCCATAAAGTTTTTAATGAGTTGTACTTCACATGAAATGTGAACAGTGATGAACATTCTAATCGCCGCTGGATATGTTTCGACAGCTTTAACACCTCTAAAACAAATATTCGTTCATTGCCCTTCTGCACCATCATATCGTTTGTCCAATCAGAAAGTTAATATTTATATCAAAGTCCGTAGTATAAGTATTACCTCAGATAGAGAAAGGAAACAAAGAACCAGGTTAGAGGCAATATGGACCTATCGAGACTGTCCCAGTCAACTAATATATTATCAAATACATGCCCATACGACAAAACGACAACCAGTTACAACCAACACCTAAGCTTCCAATTTCCTAAACACAAGGTCAATATATATATACGCTAACTACTAATCAAAAGTAAAATCTTTAGCTTAGGTTCATGCTAACAAAATTACAAGCTTTAATAAGTTTATTGTGATACTGATAGCTACAACATGCGGTGTACTTTAATAACTAACTAAAAACCCGCCACTTTGGCTACGTCAGAATTATACTATATGAATGCCTCAAAACAATCATATACCTATCCAATCCTTTCTTTAATGTTGCAAGTGAGTCACACTCAACAAACTCCTGCGGGAAACATTCAAAAAATTTTAAACACTATTACAGAATGGATGTTAACGTTACACGTCTTCCTACATTTCTTATTGTGTCCCCTATTGAAAAACTGTCCGTGGTAAATATTAGTAGACTTGTATCATGTTCCCTATGACTGGAGAGAATTGATAGGGGAAATAATGGGCAATGCGGACGCATTCTGGCATCGTTGTGGCGCGAGAGAGAGGAGGCGATTCGAGAGGTGGTGGAGTTGTTTGCGAAGGAGTTGGAGGAAGGAAGCAAGGATGAAGATGAACATACAGAAGACAGAGATATTAACAGTAACCGGAAGGAAATGAGGAGGGGATTGAGAATGATGGTGAGAGTAGGAGGAGGTGGAAGGCGGTAAAATACCTGCCAATATCTCGGAGGGGTGTTTAACAGAAAGGGAGAAGTAATGAGAAGCAGATTTATGGCGAAATGCGAAAAGTATTTGGATGTAGTTAGTTGAAAGCGGATTTAATATACCCCATGAATGAAAGATAGAACATCGGAATAGAGGGAGGTTAAAAAGTGATTTTTAACAGAATCCTGACTCCCACACTGCTGTACGGAGCGGAAACATGGACAACAACGCGAAGAGAGGAGAGTAGAATACAATACAAGCGGCGGAGATGAGGATATTAAGAACTATGATTGGAAAGAGTAAGAGAGACTGAATAAGAAATGAATTTATTAGAGAAGATATAGGTGGGAAGAAGATGACACTGGAAGAATGATGGTGAGAATTGAGATGGTATAAAGGACCCATTCTGGAGCAGGGATGGGAGAAGGAGCACGAATGCCGAAAAAGAAGATGGCGAGTATGGACACCAGAGGGCTCAGAAGACCAAGGGGAAGACGGAAGAAGAGATGGGCGGAATCGGTGGAGACCTTTCTCTGGAAAATTGGTCAGCTACCAATATAGAGCGCACCAAGAGGAGAGGATAGTGCAGTGAGAGGGGACGTCTGGAGCAGAATAGAAAGAAGAAAGATGCTTTGCGCGGGGCGACAGGATGAAAATCCTTCCTGGAAATGAAAGAAAAGATAAATAATATATATTCCCTATATATATATAATATATATATATAAGAACATTATATATATATATATATATATTATATATATATATATAATATATTATATTATATATATTATATAGTATATAATATATATATATATATATATATATAATATACTATATATATATATATATATACTATTATATATAGTATTATATATATATATATATATATATATTATAGTATATTATATTGAACGAACAGCCACTTCAACTAAGGAATCTTCACCAACTACAAATGATAATTCCTCGTTAACAAATAAATATAAATAAATATTTGGTATAAATAGCTAACTATTTTTTATTATTATTAAATTATGATGATAATTAAAGAGGACTTAAAGCCATTCAAAAAACATTTTGATACTAAATAATTTAGGCGAAGTTGTCTACGATTAATATATATATATATAATATATATATATATATATATATTAAATATGACATATAATCTATTTTATATATATATAATATATATATATATATATAGTAATATATAGTATGATACAAGTATTATATATATATATATATATATATATATATATAATATAAATAGTATATATATATAATATATACTATATAATAATATTATATAATATATATATTAGTTATTATTTAATATTAGTATATATATTGTAAATATATAATATATATATATATATATATATATATTATATATATATTATATAGGTATATTTAGTATATTTATTTATATAGTATATATATTATTATATATAAATATATATATAATATATATATAATATATTATAATATATATACTTATATAATATATATATAGTATATATATATTATATTATATATATATATAGTGATATAATATATATATATAATATTATTAATATATATAATATTATATTATTATTATAATTTATTATATATACTATTAATATATATTATATAGTGTATATATTTATATATTTATATTATTAAATATATATATAACTATATATATTATTATAGTATAGATTTTACCAAACTTTAAAACGTTTGCAACCTCTTTTAGTATTCCCTTTTTGCTCCTTAATTAATTCCAAACATAATTAAAACATTTTTAATTAAAACATATTTAAAATATTTCACAGAACAATTTAATTAATTTAACATTGCTACCTCTTCTATAACAAATAATAAATGCCCAAAATGACGTTGGCCCACTTCTAGCTTTTCAATCTGTTTCTTCTTTTCGAGACCTTGTTCAAGAGTTAAAGAGTTTATTCCATAAAATTTTTAAGGTCACAAGAATAAATTTATTTTTAGTTGGATGTTTACTTTTTTCTATTTTCTTGACGATCCTAATGCTATATTCTGAATGAAGGTCTATTTTAAACTCACCTTCTTGTTATTAAAGTTTCCTGGTAAGTTTTTATGATATATGGCTTCAATTAATCCTTTTTCTTTTATTGATTTTGTGAGGGCAGAGGAGATTGGTTGCATATTTTGTTTACATATCTCATTTTATGATTCCGGGCCTGATGTCTGTTGTGTTTACCAACGCTGAATTATTAATTCATGCCCAGATTGGCAAATTTGTTTGTGTTGCTCTCGACGTCTTTCAAAATCATTTGTCTCGCCATAATATGAGTCAGAACAGTGTAAACAAGGGACACGGTAACCACAGGGCCTGTTTTTATATTCGCGGATATTAGGGGACAAGCATTTCTTTTTAGCAGTAAATTATGGGAAGGAACTAATATTAACATTTATGAGGGGATAACATTTTAATGGGACCCAAAGGGTTATGGGGGAGGGGTAAAAAGGAACTAGTTAGGTTTTTCTCTTGTGTTAACTCCTTTTTGCCCCTCCCCCAATTTGGCTTTGTGAAATGCGTTATTGATACAATGAATAGAGATATTTTTAAATTTTAAATGTATTAAATATAAAGTGGTTTCAGCCTTCAATGACTGAGGAGGGCCAAAGCCTAAACGCTCGAAGATATAAAGAAGATAAAGTGCTATTTTATTGTTTAATGTGTGCGCGGAAAACCAATGTATGTATGTCGGAGTGGATGTGGGTTCCCTATAGATAGAAAAATGTATCTTCTGTGTGTTGGACCATACAGCGGCAACCGACTCAAGAAAAAGGAAGGGAATTATTCATGAATCATCTTTGCAAATACCAATAGTACCACCTACAAACTCTCTAAATGCTCCTTCCAACACTCTTTAAACCGTTAATATTGGTATAATTATTTTCAATTCCCAATTTAAAAACACTGAGGCATTTGCATATCAAAACACATAACTATAACCCCGCTTCTTACCATTTAGAAGTTTATGACATGGTACTTCTCTGTTTACATCTGTTCCTGTCCCTTTCACACTCTCTTTACTTGAACAATTTCTCCACTGAAAACGACATCTTTACAATATCCTTTTTCACTTATTAAACAATTGAATAATCTTTCCTCTTCAACATAACTTTTTCAATATAACAACACTTCTATAAACATAAATCATGGACTAAAGCATAGGGTGCCCCTCGTGTCCCCCACTATTAAAGTTAACATCTTCATGGAAACTCATCGAATATTACCATATTCTTTTACACACAATTTCATTTATATATACTGTACTTTGCTTAGATATGTCGATGATATTTTCGCAGCCATCCCTCTTTCCACTAACCCACAACACATTTACAACATATAAACAGTTGCCATACATCCCAGAGATATTAAAATTGCCACGTATCGTGATAAACCACATTTTCTACCAACAATTCCCTCCTTTCTTGACCACCCTTACTCTCTTGGTTCCAACACACAGAAGATTACATTTTCTCCTATCTATAGGAAATTTACATCCACATCCAAACATACATACAATGGTATTGCGAGACCGCACACATATTAAACACAAAAAATAGCCACTTTATCTGCTTTATATCTTCGAGCGGTTTTAGGCTGTGCTCTCCTCAGTCATTGAGAGCTGAAGACCGACTTTATATTTTAATACATTTGTCAAAATTTAAAAAACTTAGGTGTCATTGTATCAATAAAGCTTTTCACAAAGCCAAGAGATTGAAGTTTTTTCAGGATGATTAAATCACAAGAGAAAAACTCCTTTGCCTACTAGTTCACTCTTTTACCCCATAACCCCCCCATATCCTTTGGGTCCCATTAAAAAGTTTAATCCCTCAAAATGTAAATTATTGCTTCCTTCTTCTAAAGTTTACTGCCTAAAAAAAGGCTTGCTTTGTCGCCCCTAAATCCTTGGCGAAATATAAAAAACAGCCCTGCTGGTTTTACCGCTTGTCCCTGTGTTTACACTTTCTGACTTATATATATGGCGACAGACAATATGACCTTATTGAAAGACGTCGAGAGCAACACAAACAAGATTTGCAATCTGGCAGAATTAATTCAGCGTTGGTAACACACAGATCAACCCGGAATCCATACAATAGAAATTCAAAATATGCAACCAATCTCCTCTGCCCACAAAATAATAAAAGAAAAATTATTGAAGCACATATATCATAAAAATTCAGGAAACTTTAATAAACAAGACGGGCGAATTTTAAAATAGACTTCATTCAGAATATAGCATTAGGATCGTCAGAAAAATAAAAAAAAGCTAACATCCAAACTAATAAAAACAGCATTAATGTCTTTGCTTAAAATTTATGGAATAAACTCTTACTCTTGGAACAAGTTCTGAAAGCAAAAGAACAGACGAAAGCTAAGAGTGGCGGGCCCGTCATTTTGCATATATTATGTATAGATATTTAGCAATGTTAAATTAAATTAAATTGTGCTGTTGAAATGCTTTTAAGTAAAAAAGTTTTAATGTATAGTTGAATTAATTAAAGAGCAATCAAAACCTATAGTGTTATATATTGATATATATATAGATAAGAACTATATAGTATATTAGTATTATATATATATAATAATATATATTATATTTATATATAATATATGATTATTATATATATCTTGTAATATATAGTATATATATATTATATATTATATATATATATATATATATATGTATATAGTTACATATAATTTGCATCTATACTATATATTTATATATATATACTATATATTTATATAATTTATTATTTATATATATAATTATATATATATATATATATATATATATAAACTACTACATACTTAGTTACATTGAACTTACATCTTAAGTATCATCTACTCACTTGAATGATTAGTTTCTTAAAAAATAGGAAGTAGCATCTTGGCCAGTCTCCTTCATTTTTCCTCTTTGGTCTGATTTTTATAATGCGAAGAGCTGAAAAAGCAGTTCCACGCTAACTCGCGTTGGAGGTAGAGCAGTAAGAACAGCAATTTCAGCTTCTTGAACAATGTCTTGATACTCTTCGAAGTTACATAACATTTTTCAACTTCTATCTCTGAAAGCATTAATTTTATTTTAAAGTTTATTTAATATTGTTTACAAGGATTAGGAAGGACCTTGACTTTTTTTCTTGAGCAATCGACCGCTTTCGGACTTGAAGCTCTTCAATATTCTAAAGCTTTTCATACTAATCTTCTTGAACTTTCTGAAGAATGAATTGAGAAGGTAGTAACGGAGAAGTTGTAGTTTCACCACTTACAATATGTTTAGATGTATCCTTTTCTTGTTTTTGAACTTCCTGCAACCCTTTTATACAAATGGACACCACATTGCAAAGTACAGATTTAGCTTTTTTTGTTCTTCTCGAGCGTTAAGCTTTACCCTAATAAGATTGGTAATCAATTATATAAAACAACAATTAGCTAGTATTGTCTAATAATCTTATTGTTCAATGATGAGAAACTCTTCTCTTCGTACCATGAGTCTTTTATTCCTTCAGCATCTTAAAATTAGATGGTATAAGGTTGAAGGTTGAATTTTAATTAGAATATAATCCAAAATTTGAAACATAACCAGTCGCTGTCAACGTTAAAAATCTTTCTATAGTTTAGCGATTGACATTTTGTGTATTGTGGATAGTTTCGAAAGTCAAAATATGTTTGCATGAAGTGATTGAAGCTCATTTACAGAGAGTCAGCAATTTATAACTTGTCAGATATTAAAAATTTCTCGCCCAACTCTTATCTTGAAAGTTACCGACTCCGAGCCTCTTAAATTTTACCGACTTTCCGACTCCACCTCTTCCAAAATTACCGATCCGACTCCGACTCCACACCCTCTTCAAAACTACCGACTCCCCGACTCCGCGACTCCGACTCCGCAACCCTGGTTGTAATTGCCTACTGTTTTCATTAAGGACTGAGAGCATCTTTTAATTCAAGATATTTTAAAGAATATTACAGGAGAAAATTATATTTTTTCCCTGTAATGAACTTGTCAATACTCTATTTTTTTCTTTCTTAGTCTATTGGTTTATGAACTATTTTTTAGAAAAACTTGGGAGAAAATAAGGAAAGTCTTTAGGGATTTATTGGGACAAAGGCGGATGAACTTCTTGCTCAACGCTTCACCATATTCCTCCTTCCACCTTCACTCTTATATAGGCAAAATCGTTTTCTCTTCCATATGGTCAACAACTAACTTCCTTATTTCCAATTCATAAACTTAGAGGAGCTTAACATTCTATCGTTGAAAACAAACCAATAGCATCCAATCCACCAGTCGGTTAGTACTTCTCGACTAATTCTTGAAGATGGTATATTCAAAATATAAATTTACCTCCCTTAA
>JABUQX010074191.1:25000-27500 GCA_015478945.1 Trachelipus rathkii | reverse complement strand
ACCGTCAACTCATCCACTTTTTGAATTCGGTTTACAAGGTTCGGAAAATCTCTCGCAAGCACCACTTTGATCCCCTAATTATTCTTAAACACATTCTTAAAGACATACCTGACGTGATCACCACACATGGTGCAGTTGCAAACGAATTTGGATACCACTTTGCTGCCTGGTCCATGGGTCCAGATTTAAAGAGCCATTCCGTTCTGATCGCCTTTTGTCCCATCTTTCGGACTTCTCGGCCCCCCCCCTTATAACCGTCTTTTTACGGATGCGGAATTCCGGAGGCCTTCGAGCCATGCAAGGATGGAGAGCTGTTGCAGGATGGCGCGTCTTACCAGATGATGAGCCGCCACCACTCGTTTCTTTTCTCCTTGTACAACCGCATCTTGGGTGAAAAATATTTTCCCACCCAATTGACAAACTTCATACATCATCCCCATTCCCAAACAGTGGAAAGACCCAAATTTAACAAATGACAATCGTCGTTTTACATTAACGTGCCACACCTGCAAATTGATGAAAAAAATTGGTTGCCAACCGCCTTCTCCCAACTCTGGAAAAAAAAAATCATGACATTCTCTTCTCTCCAGTTTGGTTTTAGAAAGCGACGCTCTACTCTCGACTCGCTTCGCTTTGATAATGTCATTCGAGAGGCCTTATCAAGCAATAAAAAAAAGCCTTGGCGGTATTCCTTGACCTTGAGAAAGCATATGAATTCACATGGAGATTGTGGTCTCCACGAGCTTCCGCTCAGTCAAGACCTGCTGGGAAGTCTTTTTCTCCAAAACCTGATGACCAACAGATCCTTTCATGTACGGTGCAGCTCTGTCTTCTCTAGAATACTTCTAATGAAAGTAGGGGTGCTGCAGGGTAGTGTCATCAGTGTGACACTCTTCGCACTGTGCTTTAATGATATGCTCTCCAGTGTCTCCACCCTAGTCCGATGCTTCCCTTATGTGGATGACCTCCCAATATACATCACTCGGGCCAAGTTCTCGCTAGAGTACGCCATCTGCAACTGGCCACTTGGTGCGATGCACAGAGCCTTTTGTTCTCCACGCACAAAAAAAAACTAACTGCTTTTTTGCCGGATAAATCGACTTGGTGGCCGAGAAGAACTTTTCCCCCTCCCCCAATCGTTGATTCTTAAGGTAGAACCACAAGTTAAGTTTTTGGGAATTATTTTTGATGAGCGACTGTCCTATCTTCCATATATCCAGCAACTGAAAGCCAGCTTCCATCGAATACTGGTTCTTCATTGCCTCACTTCTACCACCTGGGGCGCTGGCATAGAGATTCAGCTTAGGCTCTATATGGCCTTGGTGAGATCAAGGTTGGACTGCGATTGTGCCATATATGGGCAAACTTAAAGTTTACTTACCCCTCCTGAACTCCATCCAAAATGAGGGTCTCCGTTTTGCAAAAGGAGTTTTTCGTTCTTCGATTAAGGAGAGACTGGAGGTGGAGGCTGGTGCTGCGCCTCTGTCTCTGAGAAGGGAAAACCACGTGTTCCCTGTAATTCCAACTAAGAACTTTTACACCCTCAGTTCTGGTGCCCATCCTTGATACAGTGGCCTTTCGCCCACCATTTTGGCCATTTGCATCGGTAGTGGCTGATGTATTTAAATACCTCCAGATTCCACTCGGAGCGGTTTTGCTTTACAGTTGCATCGAACCGTGGTTACATCCACAACCACATCTTTACTGATGGCTCCAAGACAAATGACTGTGGTTTGCGACATTGACCTATTTCTCCGTCAAAAGACTGAAAAAGCGGGATTTTTGGACCTTGAGCCGCAGAAAAGTCGTCTGCACCCACGACTTCCTTCTACTGCCTGAGGCTGTCCTGGGTAAGAACTTCGCTCAAATCGTCTTAATTTCATTAAAACAACAATTCAATCTTTCAAATAATTGTTGCGTGTTTGAATTGTCTTCCAGTCAGAAATTTCTCGTTTTTGCATTGTATTCCAGTCAGAAAATTTCTCGCATATCAGATGTTATCAATATCTTTTATTCAGCTGTGTATCCAGTGTAAAAGTGCAAAATTTGCCACTTCAATTTCACCTGTTTTCTTATGGCATCATATTTTTCATAATGGATGAATTCCAGGGTTTTCAGTATATATTTTCTATTCACCACGAAGGTTTTGCCACCAATGGCTCATCGTATATTCTGACAGTTCAATAGGAGTAACTGGTGAGCTTTGAGTAGTTTCTACGCTGACTATATTTGAAATGACTCCTTTGAAAATGAGAGAAGCTTCGGCGTCTCCCGAAAAAGTGTGAACTGTCATAGATAATGGGATGAGCAAGTTCATCCATTTTCAACTAAATCTTTCTCCGCAAAATCCATGTTTCACCATACCTGTTCTCGTGCAATTCATGCAAGATACAAAACGTATCAGACATGGAAAAACGTTCCCCTGTCACACTTGCATATTTTCATTCATCTCGGACCGTTGCAGGGATATTATTCGACGATCTAAGAGTACTTTCATTAA
>JABUQX010074191.1:10000-20000 GCA_015478945.1 Trachelipus rathkii | reverse complement strand
GAGCCTTTCCTTCCTTTAACATCGGATTCCCTCTGTTATGTTGCAGCATGTCTCCGTTTTCTTATATAACCCTACATTACCATTACTCCTCCATATGTAATGACTCTTCTGTCTCCGACCGAGATCACCACACCCATCTGAGAAAAATTTATTTGACTCTACGAATCAACAACTTGAACAGGAGGCCTTCTCACCTCCCCAGATGAAAGTTCGGAACTCTATAAAATCTACTAACCAGACCTCCATCGCAAAATGTCTTGCACCGGACCCCCACCCTCCCGCCGCCTTTCGCTGAGCAGTGCGACAACCGTCTCAATGATGCCCAGCCTTCAACAATGCTCCATAGACATTGTTTCACCCCTTCTTTCTCTCCCATAGTCGGAGCAAGACTCTACATTGGTTCTGTCTCCTCCCTTAATGTCTATTGACACTCTTTCTGCTCGCCCTTTCGATGTCTCCATTTCCTTACTACCGACTACTTGCCGATCTTTGAAGCTGGAGTGAATCTCTTCTACTTCGAATACTTGTTTGGAACAAAACGTCGAAGAGACCGTGTGCGTAAAGATGCTACAATTATATGGATTATCGAAATAGAATATTTTTTCATGCCTATCGACATATCTTATCATTTTTTTAACGCAATATATCGTCTATCGATAGTTTTTTTTTCCTATTATCGACTGTTTTATATTTAAATTTGAATCATGTTTCAAATAAGATTTTAAACAATATATATATATAATATATATATATATATATAATATATATATATAATATATATTACTATATATATATTATATATAATATATAATATATATATATAATATTAAATATATATTAATATATATAATAAATATATATATCAAAAATTTCATCTACCCTTTTTCCCCCAAGACTGGGTTAAGGTGCGTGCTTTGCACGGAAACAGAAAAAATAGTAGAAGAATTATGACACAAGTCGAAAAGAAAGCCCAGCCTTAGCGCCCCCTCATACCTATTAGTGAGAACTCGTCGCAGTCAGGAAAATCCACCTAGAGCTTCGGGACTGCGACGACCCTCATTATGGCATCATCTGTCAGTTAGGTTCTCCCTTGGGCCCAGGTGGCCACAACCATGCCCCCTCACAAAATTCCGCCATTCACTCCTATTATGCACCTTCTCGCCTCTACAAACTCACATACCCATTTTGTCTTTTTTTTTTTTTTCTTTTTCCCCTTCCAGAACATTCCTATACTGACCGATCACTTTTTACTCCCAGCCGCGATCCCAACACAACCACTATTACATCCCTTACCAACCGACCATCATCCATCCTTTCCACATGACCAAAACCATCTCAACGTACTTTCATTTATTCTCTCATTTACCCCTTTCTTACAGCCACACAACTCTCTAATACGTCATTCCTCATTTTATAAATTCTTCTCACAACTAACACGCCCCTAAAATTGTACATCTGAACTATGAACTTTAGATCTATACCCTCTTATTCCAGACCGATACTCTCACTACATATACATTTACACAGGTAACATACCCTCTTTTAAAACCCTTGCGCACTCAAGACTTAGCCCTTTAATCCACCAACAATTTAATTGCACCAGCCACCTTCCTTGCCATTCACAAACTTCCTACTACACTCTGCATATCCTTCTTCATCCAACATATATCCAAAATATTTAAACAAGACACTTGTTCCAGTATCACCATTTAACAGCTCACACCGAGGATTGTCCCACTTACAACCATTAACCTTACTCTTATCTATATTAATTTAAACCCCTCCTTATACACACCATGCCAAAAGTCTCTCCACAATCCTCTCAAACTCTCTTCAGATCAACCACACAAAAGCAAATCATCCCCATATATGGTAGGCACCCTCCACTCCCTTCCATTCTCCTCATTCTAACACCATTTACTGCAATCCCCATCTCTAATTCCTTCATAACCCCAATTAATATAATCCATTATATATATATATATATATATATATATATATATATATATATATATAATAAAATATTATATAATATACTATATATAATATATATATTATTATATATATATATATATACTAAATATATATATATTTCTGCCCCGGCCCACCTATTGGAGGGGGCCACACCGCTCTAGAAAGGCCGGCCACCGTCTTGGCGTTCCACGGGTCGAGAGAAGGAAGATATAGCGAAAGGACGGTACGGGGGGCGTCGAGGGCGGGGCACTCCAGAGGAGGTGCTTCATTGTGTCCTGGGATATACGACATCTAGTGCAGATGGGGGAAGCAACGTTGTCAAGTCTGAATCTGAATTTATGCATGAGTTTTGGGTGGTTACCTGATCTGCTCCGGGCGAGTTAATTTGGTCTCTCTGACAGTGATCTTTTAGGGAGATGTGTTTGGGGATGGGGTTTAGTTAGCATGTTATTGGTGCGTTTTGTAGAATGTGTTAGTTAATGTGTATGGATGTGAGTGAGCCAAGATCTATTTGGGTGGAGGGGGGATGTTGTTGAGATGTCATTATAAAGTTAGGCTGGTGAGGAGGGAGGGGGATTTTAGTCTATGTCGGAGGGTTGGAGAGTATTTGGTGGCATGGATGGGTTGGAATGAGTGTTTCGTGGAAAAATTTGATGGTCTCCTACCATTCTTCAAGTGAGGTACGGAGGGGTAAGGATATGTTGTTCTTCGTCCATGTAAATGCTGTATGGGTGTTATACATCAGTGACTATTCTAAGGGCATGTTTTGTTAATTTGTTTAACTTCCGATTGTGACAGTGCTGGAACCATGCGGGGGAGCATAGTTTATTATTTTTTCTGAGAGTTGTTTGTAGATTGGGGTAAGGGTGTGTTTTCTGTCGCTGAAGTTGTGTTGGAGGGTTCGGAGGTAGTAGGTATTCGTGAGGGTTTTGGTGGCTGTATTACAAGTGGATGTGGGAAAATGAGGACTATATCGTCTGCGTTATGTAATTAGTTTGGTGGATGGTGGTAGGGGCATTAACGAAGATGATGAAGAGGATGAGAGAGAGGAGAATGGCGCCCATGTGTACGCCGTTTTGGAGTTTAATGGAGTGGAGAGGGTGTTTATGAAGACTTGGCGTACGATGGGAGGAAGTTTAGAGGCCCTTTTTGTCATTGATTTCTAGGGGATGAAGATTTGTATAAGGATGTAGTGGACACAGTGTCGAAGGCTTGTTTATGTCCAGATGGCTTGTGAGTATTGGATCTGTGTGAGGGGATTGGTTAGCCATAAATATGTGTTGGGTGAGGGAGGTGAGGGCTTTGGTTGTAGAATGATTGCCTTTAAATCCGTGTTGAAATTCTGGGAGGGTGATGTGTTGTAATAGTTTCTCCAGCAGTTTGCTGATTGTGGAGAGGAGAGAGATTGGCGATAAGAGGAGGGAGTGGGATGGTTAAGTTTGGGAGTAGATGCTTAACAGATTGGGTTATTTTATAATGATGTTTCCAGGTATTTGTAAAAGATCTGTGTTAAAAAATTGCTTTCCCTAGTGTTTCAGTGGAAGTAGAGATTGAGCTGACCTGTTGCTGGTTGAGTTTTAGGTTTTTGATTTCTCTGATATCATGTTGGTTGTAAAAGGAGGTGGAATGTAGTTTTTGAGTTGTTTTTTTGAACCCTATATTGGGGTGGGTTGGACGGAGATATAGAGTGTTTTGCGAGGCTGTCTGCTTGTTGTTTTGAGGAAAGGAGGGAGTTGTCGGGCAAGGATGGGGATTGTGAGAGGGGGGTTGTTTTGGAGAATTTAGTTTTTGATACTGCCAGTTTCTTATTATCTATACGTAGGATGTGCTTTGTAGTATTCTAACTGGTTAGTGGGTGGTGGTTATAATGGAGATCTAAGATGTTTAGGTTAGTTATTTGGTTTGTGGTTATTGTGGTGTATGGGAGGAGTTTCTTTGTTTAATAAGTTGACTGATTTCGGTGGATAGTTTGGGAGGATTTTCTGTGACCCTTAGGTATATAGAGGTTGGCTGATTTATTAATTGTGTTGTTAATAATGGATGATGGAGGTGCTGTAAATGTATTCATGTATTGGTGATGATTTATATGGATTCAATTTGTATAAATTCTGTCCAGTTGCTTTTTTGTAGTTAGTGTATGGGTGATCTTTTATTTGGGGAGTCTGGTGGGAGGAGCCAGAGAATAGGATGGGGAGGTGATCCTGATTGATAGGTCGTGTTGTATCCCAAGTTAGTCTGGATGAGGCGTGGGGAATAATGTGACGTCTGGAAGGTAGGGGATGTTGGCTTGGAGGGATCTGGTGGGGAATTTTAGATTAAGGATGATAAGGGATTCTAATTCGTAAGGATATGATTATCCGGGGTAGGATGGAGCTTATATATATATATAATAAAATATATATATATATAATATAATATATAGATAATTGTTTGTTATTGTTTTTTTTTGTTGTTTGTATATAATATAATATTATATATTATATAAATAAATATATACTATATAATATATATATAATAATAATATATAATAATATATATATATTAATATACTATATTAAATATAATATATTTTTTTTTTTTTTGAGTCGGTGTACAGGACCCACAACGGCTCACAAAGCGGCCACACTGGTTGAAAAAAAAAATTTCAACACCAGGGCGGTTCTGGTCAAACAATAAATAAAACTCATCAGAAGACTATCGAATAGGAAGAAAATGAATATTCAATGGAACAATTAAATATAAAGAAAAGTAAGAGCTTGCATTATATAACAGTCCTCAGTATAGTAACAAAATCAAATATTAATGAAAGAACATTCACTTTTGTAGAAACAACTTTTGGAAGTGTATGGATCGTTAAATAGGAAAAGACGGCGGCATAGAAGTTCCAGCTGGAAACAACCAATGAAAGATTGGTGAACAGATGACGGGTACATACTTCGACAAAATTTGCAAATGGGAGGGTCCGATAACATATAGACTGGAGTGACTATTAGTTGGCCATACGGAGGCGTGCAAGGTATCACCTCTGTAAGCGTTTGCGTCGATGAGGAGCACCCACTCCCGATGATCGGCTTCTATATTTCTAAGTTTCGCGTTCCTCTCGATCATTGTCCAGCGCTCTTGCCAATAAGAGCGAAAACCTTGTCGGAGAGGCAGGGTAGTAGAATCGGTTGATGGGAGGTAGCCTTGTCGAATTGGCATCCGGGAGTACCTGAACAGCTCCGAAATGGAGAGTGGGCCATTTTGCCTCTGTTCAGCGATTCATGCCAGTTACCTACAAATGAGAAGGTGCCAACATAAAAATTTTGTTCTTACGGGAATGAGCAGCCGAAGAAATTGCTGCACATCAAATAACCATTGTGTTAGAAATAAGGGTTTTAAGCGCTTTAGCGCGTCTGACGAATCGAATTAAATGACATAAGATTGATCTTGAGTTAATGATTAGAATTCGAGAGAAACGCAAATGATTATAGCCATTATCTCTTGCTGTGAAAATAAGGATGAGGGGGAGGGTAGGACAGGTTGCGATCAAGGAAAGACGCAGAGCACCCACACTCTTCCCGGTTTTAGAGCCATCAGTAAATACTGGAGTAAACTCATCATGAACTGTGGAATGAGACAGGAATGATGCCTTTAACAAGGCCGCAGGAATGGCTTGATTTGGAGAGAGAGAGGTCAGAGCCAAACAAATGGTGAGCGGGGAATAACCAAGGTGTGTATCCTTCATCGTATGAGAAAGGCAGCACTTTGTGTAAAGGATATAAGGGAAGATTAAGACTGTTATGGACCATTCGCAACATGGCCATAGTAATTTAGGATTCTGAGGCACACTCCTGCAGAATCTAGGTGTTCAGGGCAGACGGTATTGGGTTTGAACAAAGATAACTTGTACACATGATGTATTCTCTTCGAGAGAGAGTGGCATCACATTGCTTCAACTTCAAGGCGTACCCGGGAGAACGATCGAAGCTTCCAGCTGGATACGGATCGCCGCGTTGCTGCCTATAGGACATCCCAACAGCATGCAGTATAAAGAGAAATAAGGGGGCAAGGCAACTACCCACACTGACCATAAACTCACTGCATAGTCAATCTTCGATCGAACTAGGAGCGAATATTATATAGGCCCCGTTAAAAAGTAACTTGCGATAACAGCGACCCCAAACTTTTGAGCGCGAGATTGACGTTAATAAGTCCAACATGACAGAAGAAGCCAAAAAACCGACACGATGACAAGTTGTTTCAAGGTGTTTGATTTTAGGAGCAAATATTGTTAAAAGTGTCATCTAGAATGTAGTCCCTAGAAAAATTTTGAACCTATGTGAAAACATACAAAAACAAGTATAACAGGAATCAGCAACAACGAAACCAACCAAGAATATACAAGGTATAGTTTGACATGAAACTGCTACGGAAACACAAATGGACTGTGGAAACGTGGGGCGGAGAAATGTACGCCAAGATTCTCATTCTCCTTTTTTCATTAAAGAGCAACTCGCCGAGTTGTATCGGTGGGAGAAAAATGGAAGCCATGGGAGCTAGCCCATTGTGAAATATTTCAATAGCTAGTTGAAATTGCCGTTCGAGAAAGGGCAGGCCTCGGTACCGGCATGATTATTTCAATGCTTTAGCCGGATTAAATTCCGAATTCCTTTTACCATACCTATGAGAGAAAAATTGACTTCAAGTCGCTTGAATAAAAACTACCCACATAGGAACAATCATCATTAAATCGAGAGGCAAATAGTAGTATTATAAACGCACAAAACACTACCTGCGAAAAACGCCTTCATCCAGAAGTAAAGTGGCTGACAGAATAGAAGAGCACAAGAACCTGGATAGAATCTGTGTGCACAAAAGACATTTGCATAAAAGAGAGTTGTACCGCGGAACCAAAGTGCGAATGGAAAGTTTAAGGAGAAACTCCCAGTTCTCCACGTTCGTAGTTCAGGTAAGCTTTCTCAAGGTCAAAAAAAGACACCCAAGAACCATCCCACCAGTTGAGAAGGCTTCCCGGATGTCTGGTCTAGTTTTACCAAGGTCCGCAGTCGAACGATTTTTGCTGAAACCAAATTGGAAGTTTGAGAAAGCTTCGACAGCTCTCCAGAACAGGCGGGAATAAGCTGCCAGAAACCATTATCTTCCATAATTACAGGGTACAGGTCAGCGAAATTGGTCTTTGGTTGTCTGCCAACTTCGGATCTTTCCAGGTTTGGGAATAGGAATTACAAAAGCTGTAGTCCAAATAGATGGAAAAGAAGATTCTATCCAGATTCTGTTATATAAATCCAGCAAAAATGCTGACGCCGAAGGATGGATATGACGGAGCATGATGTACGAAATCATGTCTGGACCAAGGGCACCGTCTTTGCTATTTGCCAATGCGGTTTGATACTCTGCAAGTGTAAAAAGACGGTTGTAGGTATGATCTTCCCCTTTCACTGTTGAAAAGTCTGGTAGTGCTGTGTCAGTTCTCAGTTTTTGAAAGGTTTCAGTGTAGCGGAATGAACTCGAATGGCTAGCAAAGCTATAACTTAACGCATCCGCTACCACCGCAGGAGGGGAGATTCCTATTGAGTTATTTCAGCCCAAAACGGAGGACTTGGGTGAGGAGTTATTTGGAGCACGACGATATTTATCTCGTGTAACATTTCCAACACTAAAGGAAACGGTGAGTTGTTGGAGACACACAGATAAACAGCTCAGATATGTAAGTTCGAAAAATAATGGATTACGCGTTTGACGATAATTCGCGAGAATTTCTCTGCGGCTGCCTTTAAAAAATAATCATGTTTGGGTAGTACGGGTCTTTTATGCATGCCTGATGCTAGAAGTTTCTCATCTTCTCTCGGTTGCTTCTGCGCACTCTTGGGACCACCAAGGGGTTTGCCCAACCGCCTGCCTGAGGAAGACTACGGGATGCAAGCTTCCGCTGACGAGATGACTGCTTTCTGGAATAAGAATAATACATAATCAACAGTCGGAAATCGGTTATTGAAAGGAGAAAGAAGGATAGCTTTGGCCTGATAAAAAGTAGCCCACACCGCTCGATCATAACGCCAGCTGGAGTTGGTTTTTGCATTGGGCTTGGACAAAGCTCTTAAATGCTATGATTGGGTAATGATCGCTGACGAATAAATAATCAAAGCGGGACCAGTAAAACGATCCATAAGGAATGGGGGAGCAAAGGAAATATCAATACAACAAGACAGTGTGCTGTCATCAACGTTTATAAGTAATGGGAGTCATGTGTTTAAAGGCAATCCCAGGGAAAAGGGGAGTTAGGAGATCTATTAAGATCATTGGACTAGATGAATAGGTGACGAGTCACCCCATAAGGTGAGCGGAGGTTGAAGGTCACCTCATATAACAACCGTAGTAGGAAGCTGTTTAAAAGACTCTGCTAAGTCAGACCTTAGTAAATTCACTACTCGGAGCTACGTAGATTGAAATAAAGTAAAATGTCGATAGACAAGTAGATTCTTGCCGCTACTTGCATGGAAAGTTTGGTTTGAATGAGAGACTGCGGGAATAGGCGATAGATTTGTGAATATGGACTATTTCCTGCCCCCTCCCCTTATCATTGTCACCTCTTTTCTAGTAGAAGTTAACGCATTTATAATTCAGAATGGTCAAAAGAAGTCACAGATGAATAGTCGAAGTATCCTGCAAAACAAATTACACGTGTTTGGATGTACAGTATGTTTATTAGTGAAACAAGTTTCTTCGAAATTAGAGTAATAGCCCCGACAATTCCATTGAAGGAAAGTAGTCATGGTGAGTTGATGAATATTATGATGGAGGTCTTAATTAGAGACAATTGTTCTCTATGTGCACTGGGCGGTAGATGTAAGAGGTGGGTTTCAGATTGAGAGGAAGTTGAGACGATGGGTCTCAGCGAAGGAGGGGGACCAAAACCGGGGGAAAGGGGTTAGTCATACCACCAGAGTTATTTAGGGTTGTATGACATGCTTTAAGGAAGAGTTTTCAGATTGTATTTGCGTGAAAGAGCTTCACCATGATACGAATAAGTGAATCCAACTTATTATGTGGGTTTGGTTGGTTTTAATAGAAGAGCATTTGTAATGCTCATATTTATTAGTGAGAGCAGTATACAGAATCGCTTGGCAAGCAGATTCAGAAATGTGGGAGGAACATAGAGTTGTTTCCATGGAAATGGGAGAAGGAAGGTGTAACCGGAAGAGGCTATTGTCTTTTGAAGAATGTGTTTGGGTGTACCGGACATCGACTTTCCATATGGATTGATGAATTGGCAGGTCAATTCTTAGAGAATTTTCCAAGTACTCATCATGCGGGGTGACTTTTGGGAAATTGGCAGTTTGATGGAGAATCGGGACCTCTGGCATCTATCTTCATGCCTCCAACAACCCAGAACGCTTAAAGCGTTTGACGAAGCCCACAAACAAACGTTTAACGGTTGAACAGTTTTTCCATTCACCCTTTCTCGCAAAGTAGCGGAACCAGCACATTTAGAAAGAGAATGGGTCAATCGCAATCAAGCTCCATTTGGAAGCTGTTATCCTAATTACATCTTCTAGAATAGATCCCTAGAGAGCCTGATTAAAGGAAACTCGGAGAAAAGTTTAAGAAGAATCAACGAAGAACTAAACTGTCTTGGATTAGGACTATTAGAAGAGTGGGTATAAGTGGGTTGTCATTAGCTGGTTGTTTGAGTAACCAGTCTTTTTGAAGCCTTTGCAATTTGTCTCAGAAGTATACTTATGGCAAAAACATAGAGAGGTCTCATTACTGAGTGCAATTTTTATAATCTGGCGCCCAATGGTTACCTGTGTTTTTGTCAAAAATTCGGTTGCTCTATATTTAAACGAATAATCTTTAACTTGGCGACTATTCTTTTCTGTGTGTTTTGAAACATCTTTACCAGGGGTTTTAGTAATAGTAGGAGGCGAATTAAGGGACAACGAGACCGTCCTCTTGCATAAGTTTGGTGAACCAATTTGGGGAGTATGGGACAGTGTGTCTTGCAGGAATGTTTTCCAAATTT
>JABUQX010074191.1:0-5000 GCA_015478945.1 Trachelipus rathkii | reverse complement strand
GTAGAGTTGGGGAGGCCTGAGCATATACTACACAGCAATAGTCCAGCTTCGATCGGATTAGGGCAATATAGAGACGTAAAAGAGACTTGCGATCAGCACCCCAAGATTTTGAGGCGAGATGACGTAACAGGTCAAGCACCCGATGACAAGTCGTTTTCAGGAGTTTAATATGCGGTGCGTATGTTAAGTGGTCATCTAGAATTAGTGCAGGGAATTTGACCTGTTAAGTTACAGGAATGGGCGAACCATATAAGGTTAGTTTCGTGGGAAGAAGGTGGCAGGTTTTTCGATTCCCTTTATTCTTAAAAAGTACTGCTGATGTTTTGGTGGGTTGGAAATGAAAGCCATTGGAGTTACCCCATTGTGAAATATTCTCAATAGCTAGTTGATGTTTCTGTTCAAGAAAAGGCAGCCTGGCACCGGCTATATATAGCGTAAGTTCATCAACATAGAGAAATATTGACCGTTGCTGGGATAGAAGTAACGATGCCATTAAATCCGAGAGCAAATAGTAATACACTTAGAACACTACCATGTGAAACGCCTTTATCCAGAGTAAAGTGGTGTGACAGAATAGAAGAGCACCGAACCTAGATGGATCTATTTGACAGAAGGCATTTAATGAAACGAGAGTTGTCCACGGAAACGAGCGAGTTGGAGTTTAAGAACTCCAGTCCTCCACGTTGTGTCATAAGCTTTTTCAAGGTCAAAAGACGCCAAGAACCATCCCACCAGTTGAGAGGACTTCCCGGATGGTATGGTTCAGTTTTAACAAGGGATCCGCTGTCGAACGATTTTTTGCGAAAACCAAACTGGAAGTTTGAAAAAGCTTGGCGATTCTCCAAAACAGGGAGAAGGTGGTCCTAAAACCATTTTCTAAATTAATTTACAGGTATGACAGGTCAACGAAATTGGTCTTTGGTTGCCCGCCAACTTTGTATCTTTCACAAGTTTGGGGATAGGGAGTACAAAAGCTGTAGTCCAAATAGATGGAAAAGAAGATTCGATCCAGATTCTGTAAAGCTGTTTTCATTTTGCATTTGTGCTTACGAAACTTAAGAAATGCTAAAGTTTGCGTTCGTTTGTCAAATTTAGCACAAATTTAGGAAAATGCTCACCAAACGTAAGGAATTTCCTAAATTCTGTAAGGATATTATTCACGTGGTTGCCGAAGTTTGGAAAATGCTTATGAAAAAATGTAAACAAACAAGATGGCGACGTAGAGGTCCGTTTGATTTGATGAATGTTTCATTCATAAAATTAGCTTTAAATATAATTTCTTCCAAATCGATAAACTCCATTACAGTAGTTGATCAATTATTTGTAATATAAACCATTTGTTATTTTTTTTATTTCTGTTTATTCCAAAACCACGTGCTCCACCACAATAGCTGATCAAAATATTTGTAAACAAACGTTCGTTTATGTACAAAATTCGTGCTAAAACTGGTTTAGCATTTCTTATCGAGCGTAAGCACAGGTGACAAAAACGATAACGGCTTTATATAGATTTAGCAAGAGGGTGTGAATATGACGAAGCATAATGTACGAAATCATGTTTCCAAGCCAAGGGCATCGGGTGATTGACTCAAAGTAAACAATCACCTCAGACTCTTCATAAAATAAATTTCAAGATTAATTTGCCAATTTAATAGAATTTAACCTATCATACAATATCAGATTTATGGTAATTCAATAAAAATATAGTCAAGGTTTTGACCTAGACAAAAAAAAAAATGGTTATGGAAAACAATTAAAAATAGGCTATTGGAAAAGTGATGAAAGGTTTGTTCAATTCTGAATGAATAGCAAATTTACTTATAGTTAGAGTTACACTGGATAATTATGCAAGGCATAGGAAAAATTATCATAAATGAAGTCTATCTATAAATTAGGTAAGTCTATGGCCAAGAATTAACTTCAAAAATAAATAAATTTTTTGCAGTTATTTTTTTAGTACACTTCAGGCAAATAAGACGGAGATTTATAACTAAGAAAACAACCAAATCTCTCCTTGAATTATTTCAGTTTTTCTTCTTCAGACGTGGTATTTATTCCTAAGTGCTCAGGATATCAGGCTTGATGGAGTTGGAACTGCTGTAGTTTCTTTAGCAGCTGACCATGGTTTTTTTAGGAACTTCTATAATAAAAGGTTTATTCTTATCAGCTGAACTAAGAAAATTTTTTGGTGTATCAGGCCTAGGGTCCTTCTGTTTTTAATCCCGGTCTGGAAAATATATCAAGAGGAAGAACAAGGCTTTTGCCTCGTGGAAAATTTAATTCAAAAGTAAATAAAGCTGCTTCCATCTTATGGAAATATTTTTTGTTGGAGACAAAGATACTTCATTCTTGTTTTATTTTGGTGTAAATTTGAAGCAAGAATGAGATATGGAAATTTTACTTAGGTATAATCTCCTTAAATTTTAAATATTAAAAAATTGATATAAATTAATACATTATAAAATTAGTGCTGAAGTATAAAACTATTATATACTTCTACATATATATATATCTCTTCTATTTTGTGTTTATTTTATGATATAAAAATATATAGCTATATATTTATATAATATTGGTATATTTATGTAGTATTATATATATATAGTATATATATATATATATATATAATATATATAATATATATATATATATATATATATATATATATATATATATATATATATATATATATTATATACTATATATATATATATATATAATATTATATATTTATATATGTATATATAATATCATATATATTAATATATATATATATATATATTATATATAGATATATATATATATATATTATATAAATATATAATATATATTTGTATATATATTATATAATATATATATATAGGCCAGCATCCCGAAAAGTTCACCATGTAATTAGAAAACTATAACATCTACAAGAAAAATAAATATCATTTATTAATCAGGAGACATTTTTTACCGCAACAAATTTAAAAAAAAAATCATAATTTATCCTAATAATTTATAATAACTCCAATATTTAATATTAGCAAAAAGTAGCAGGCTCTGATTGACTTGAAAGACGTTGAAAGCTGCAGTCTCGAGAGAAAAAAGTTGTCAAATGTCGCTTTATAATATAATTGGAGAAAATATTATTTTTTTTCTTTTTAATCCTTCTTCTTGTTCTCCCGTGGGTATTTGTCCGTTTTAAAAAGAAAAAAATTCAACATTTGGCAACTTTCCGTCTCACTCGGAGAGTAAGCCGCATCTTTGATTTATCAAAAAACTGAAATTTTTCAACAATTTTTAACGATTTTAATTTTTTAAAAGCGCTTATTTTTTTTATTTTTTTTAAAATTCTTATTTTCTATAAAGTTGAGCTAACATAATAAAATGAAATTATTTTCTTCAATAGCAATTCTATTTTTAGTTACATGCCTGAAACTTTTCGGATGCTGACCATATATATATATATATATATATATATTTATATACTATTATATAATATATATATATATTAATATATATATATAATATATATATATATAATAAATATATATTTAATATATATATATATATATATATATATATATATATAATATATATATTTTCTTTTTTGTGTTATTTTTGGATATAAAAACTATTAACTATATATTTCATATACGGTATCTTCTATTTATTAGTCTTAGCGAAATTTATATTTTTGCCTCCATTGGATATAATCGTACAGAATTTCACTAAAAAATCAGAATAAGGTGTTTTACTGATTCAATAGCGGTCCTAATTTGTCGCGCTTATGAAAATCAAATTTAATAATAAAAAATGTTAAGGGTATGGAGGTAAATTGTAGTTTCTTTTCAAATATTTCAACTATCATTCTATCTCTATTCTCTTTACCTAATACCTATCTATCAATTTACCATTTAACCTACTAAGTTAATGAAAGTGCTAATTGACCTAAAGCCACAAGGTTGAGTTATCTTAGGGCTTCAAGAACTACCTCAAAGCAAAAAAATCTTTGAAAAACAACAAATTCAAGGTAAGACTTATATAGATACACAATTGTTAAAATATATATTATTTTTTTTTAGTTTTAAAAGCTTTCAAAGATTTTGTTCATTAATTTAATCTGCTTTAGATTAAATTTTCGTCAATTGTGTATTCTATATTGGTCTCAACGAACGGGTTTGTTGCAAGTTCTTGAAAACTCGTGCCTATCAATATTGCAAATTATAATCTAGCCATCTCCGAGGCTCTGCAGTTTGATATTTGTGTAATTAAGTACAACAATTAACGTAAAATTAAGATTGATACGCACACTCTGAAAATATCTAGAGATGGTAGAAGCCACCATGGGGCCTATCGCAGAACTAGGCCTATTTGGCAGTTTTTTGCTCTAAGTTAGTTAGCTCCTAGAGTATTTAATTTCAAAATTTGGTATGAGAGTTAGAGAAGCAATGCATCATTGGGATTCATTGCCTAACCATTCCCTTTCAGTGTTTTCCTCAAAAAATTCAAGCTCAAACTTAGACCTTGTAGGCACAGATAATTTTAAAGCTGCGTTTCAGAAGCCCGACTGCAGCCCCGGCGGGCACACAGGCGCATATGCATCGTTTCCACGACTGTTTCGCAACTCTACGTCATGCTAAACGTCACAGTGAGGCAGCCCGCTTAAATCCTCATTTTGGATATTAGTAACGGGCGGGCTGCGGAAGGATACTTGTTACAAACAAATTCTTTACAAAATATGTGTCGGAAATGGCTTGCCAAAAGGTTTTTAATATTTTATTTAACTTTTATATTAAGGATACTAAATATATCGTATCATTCATAAAATAGATAAATAAAGTATAAGAGTATTGTACTATGTCAGCTGATCGACCGTTCCAGGTACTCAAATATTCCTGTTTCTCTGATTGGTATGTAATTTTTTCAATTCGAAGCGTTTCGAGTCGATTTTGCACACGGGCTGCTCATGCTTCTTGGAAAACGCAGCTATAATATTTCTACTATATCTCTCTCTG
>JABUQX010074190.1:0-5000 GCA_015478945.1 Trachelipus rathkii | reverse complement strand
AAATAGCGGTTATAGATCCACAACATTGCTCATTAAACAGCGAAAACCTGTTAAAAAAATCTCTCAAATAGATCTTATTTAGTCAATATAGTAGTTCATACATACAGAAATGTAAGCGACTTGATAATTAAAGAAGCACCAGGGCCTATATATTGCTGAAAACCCACACAAAAACAACGACAACGCAAACCTAACATCATCAATGAACAAACAATAACTAGCAAGAGACCAAGGTACAAACCAATCGCAAAAAAAGAAAAGTAAAATCGTCACAACGCAACAACAAAACTATCGAAAGACACAAGAAACATGAAGATAGAAAGAATGGTAGACAGATTCGGCAAAAACACCACAACAAAAAAACAGAAAGGGGTGCAGGTACTTATGCCTAGGTCACATTAGCATCTCTGACTCTATCTCAAATTTCACTATTAGCGTTGCTTTAGGTCCTGTTGCGAGACCTCTACCCAAATTAGTGTAGACAGGAAAATTTGGTTGACATTTTAAAAATAAAAATCTGCGTTAATCAAGGTTCATCTACACGATCAATACAAACTGTAACTTAACTTCTAACTTTAATATTAACTTTAACCTTTAACTTAACTTAACTTAACTTAACTTAACTTTAACTTAACTTAACTTAACTTAACTTAACTTAACATTTCTGAAAATTAACTTAACTTAACTTAACTTAACTGTAACTTAACTTTAACTTAACTTAACTATAAACTTAAGCTTAATCTTTAACTAAACTAACGTAACCTTAACCTTACCTTAAACTTAACTGTTGAACTTAACTTAACTTGACTTAACTTAACTTAACTTTAACTTAAACTTAACTTACTTAACTTAACTTGAACTTAACGCCTGTGGCGGGGCTGGTATAGGATTTTTTTTTTTATTCTCTACTCTAGTTTGGGCTAGGTTTTCCCGTTGTCTGGAACTGTAAAACAGTTCGTAATATAGACTTAATGTATTTAAACCAAGTTCAATTAATATATATATTATATCATTGAATATTGTTTATATATATCGTATATACAAAATATAGATTATTATATATATCTTATCGTTTAATATCTTAATCATTATCCTATTGTTATTATTATTGGCAAATTTGTAGAAACTGTACTGTTAGTAACGAGTTAAAAGTTTGGCTGGTTTTTAATTTCGCGTCTCTCGCTCTCTCTCTCGGTCACTTATATATATTTTATATGCAATCGACGACTATTTTTTTCATCTAAATAAGTAGATAGGGGCATGCTCAGCCTACGACCTATCCAGATCATAGTGCTGAACGACATAAATGTTGAAGCAACGCTTCTCATTACTAGAGCCCATGTTATTATATCTTAGATTGTTATCTTCAAGTATGATTGATTTTCTTTGATTTTTGAAGTATTGCCTTAGTAATTTCTTCAAAAGTGAAATATAATTATTTATACTGTATATATATATATATAATATTATATATATATATATATATATATATATATATTATATATATATTATATATATATATATATATATATTATTATTATATAGACATGAGTATTCTATATTTCTGACTGGTATAACTAGGGACCGGCAGGGCTCTACAGTAAACAAATTATATATTTGGAATCAGCGGAAAATTCCTAAGGATGGAATTTAATGTTTTTTTTTTTTTTTTTTTTTTTTTTTTTTTTTTTTTTGTTTTTTTTTTTGCTTTTTATCGAAAATATTTTACAAATTATTTCCCCCATTTAGGGGGCTCGAGCCGACGGGGACAGAGGGGGGGACGTTTCATACCCCGGAGGGGAAGGTCGGAGGAACCCCCGCGACACCCAAAGACCAAAGAGCGGGGGTTCCGCGAGACCATCCCGGAGGGGGGGATTAGTCCCCCCCGTCGCCCACCGGGAGGCCGAGAGACCCGACTTCCTGCCATCTTTGCGTTTACCCTATGGTATTCTTAGGTTAAAGTAATACCAAACTGTTTTTGGAAGTAAAATTATTCTTCTTTTTTTTAACGAAAGAAATACCAATTGGTAAACCCAAAGATGGCAGGAAGTCGGGGTCTTCGGCCTCCGAGTGGACGACGGGGGGGACTAAATCCCCCCCTCCGGGGAGGGTATCCGGAACCCCCGCTCTTTGTCTCTTGGGTGTCGCGGGGGTTCCCCCGCACCGGCCCCGCCGGGGTCTGAAACGTCCGCCCCCTCTGTCCCCCGTCGGCTCGAGCCCCCTAAATGGGGGGAAAAAATTTTTAAAATTTAATTTTGGAAAAAAAAAAAAAAAAAAAAATAAATCCCATCCTTAGAATTTTCCGCTGATTCCCACAATATATAATTTGTTTTACTGTAGGAGCTGCCGGTCCCTAGTTACATACTGTGAGCATTAATTGATTACTGCATCTAGTATATATATATATAATATATATATATATATATATATATATTATATATATATATATATTATATTACTATATAATATATATATATATATATATAAATATTATTATTATTATTGATTATTATTATTATAATATTATTATTATTATTATTATTATTATTTATTATTAAATTATTTATTATTATTCATAATTAATTATTATTATTATTTATTATTATATTATATTTATTATTATATTATTATTATTGTACTAAATATTTAAAATTGAGTAAAGTCAAAATAATGCCTAATACAATGCCTTTTTCCAAAAAAATCGAACTCAAAATTGCAAATTATTTCGTATTTATTTCATGGGAACTTCGCAAAATTAAAAACCCGTCAAACTTACGTCTATAGCAACAGTACAGCTTGTACAAATTTGCCTTATACTATATATATATATTTATATATATATATTATATATATATATATATATATTATAATATAGTATATATATATATATATATATATATATAATATATATACATATATATATATATATAGTATATAATATATATATATATATATTATATATATATATATAGTATATATTATATACAAGTCGCTACATCTGATCGCCTTATAACAAAAACGCTCTCCACCTTATATCAATTCTAAAATGCTCCACTGCTCGTAACACCGTAATAGTATATATACTCAGCTTCTAACGCGCTCTAATAAGCTTGTATCTGGATATACTTAAGAACGAACAGCGTCCAGACTCAAGACCATACATATATATATATATATATATATAATATATATATATACTAATATATATATAAACGGGTTTTAAAGTCTTTGATACGACTTTTTGCCTTCATGAAAATTTTCAACTTTTTCTAAACATGGTTTCTGAGGAGCTGTTAATAATGAACTTAGACCCTTTACCCTTATAAAAATTTAAGTTCTTGTTGTTAATGGAAAAAGTACTAAATCGATTTTGACATAATCCTTAACGAGATAATTTATATTATTATTATATATATATAATATATATATATATATTTATAATATATATAAATATTATAACTATAATATATATATATATATACTATACTATATATATAATATATGATGATATTATTACTCGCGTGGCGTTAGCTAGTCTGAGTTTTATCTTCCATGGGGGGAAGAATTAATTAAAACTCACCGTCTGCGGAACACTTGCGGTGGCGACAGGCTTGGGTGCCGGCCTTAAAGTTCGATTTCCTGTAGTCCCCCGTGTTACCCTCTGAGAAGGGGATTAAGCACGTTAAAAAGGAAAAGGAAGTTTATATATATATATATAAATATATATAATTATATATATATATAAAATATATATATATAAATCTATATATATATAATATTATATTTATAATATATATATATATATATATATATATATATAATATATAATCATATATATATATTATATATATAATGTATATATATATATATATATATACTAATATATATAATATTAATATATTAATACTATATATATATATCATGATATTAATATATATATAATTATATATATATATAATATATATATATATATATATATATATATAATAATATATATATATAATATATATATAAATAATATTTAATTTATATTATTTGTTTACTATTTTAGTATTTTTAAGCTTTTAAGACATTGAATTTAACTTTAGTTTGTCGCAGGTGTTCAAACATTTGAGCAATATCATCACATATGAATGTCTGAAGCGGAAACATTTGCTCATAATTGTATAATAAAATGGTATATAAATATATATATATATATATATATATATATATATATATAGTATATTATATATATACATATATATATATATATATAGTATATATTATTATATATATATTATATTATCATATATATATATATATATATAATATTATTGTTATAACATATTTCTCAAATGAATGTCAAGGTGATGTATTGGTGGATGATACATTTAAAAATATCCACCCCCATTCATGAAATAACAAATGGTAGAAGAGGGTTTTCAACCCCTTGCCACTAGACGAAGAGATTTCTTCTTATGTATGATTCGACGATTTCTTAGAGAAACGCAGCTTCACAATTGTTAGATTTTGATGTCTGCTTAAATTTTTTTTCTAATTCTAATTTTGCATTTCAAACTATATTCAAAACATAAAGGAAATTATGTCGAAAAAAGTGTAGTTTCTCCATAGTATTTTTATGAAAAAAATAAATGTTAAATTTCAATTCGCAAATTTTTTACAAATATCAACAATACAATTGATTTTTTATTTAGTACAAAATTATGTCACGTAATGAAAAATATTCGCACATCAATACCATCCAACTTTTCTGCTGGGATAACTTTTCACTCCTGTGACAGTCCCGAGTTCTTAAAAAAAATCCTTTGGTTGAAATCTCGAGGTTGTAGGAATTTTTTCTGCAAGTATTAGGATATAGCATACAAAGTAGAATTATAGTTTTCAGGCGTACTTCTAAAATCCTTTAATAAATAAGTGATGGTCACTTGGATCAAGAGAAAAACTCATTCAAATGTCCGATAACTAAAAGTTTCATAATGAAGAGACCACAACTCTCG
>JABUQX010074189.1:35000-37500 GCA_015478945.1 Trachelipus rathkii | reverse complement strand
CGAAAGATATTTGAGCACGTAGCCTAGAGAAAGCCTGTGGGAAACATTACGTGATACATATAGACTGAAAGTTAATTAGGGTAAGAGAAGGAATGTAAATAGGGGATGAAAATGCTGGTGAAACAACAAATGGGGTTGGAGAGTGGTTTAAGGTGGAGAAAGGCGCAACCATGGTCGAGGAGGAACGCAAGCGATGGCGAAAGTGTGCCTCGTACTATTTACTTTTTGTCATGTACCTTATGGATAAATGTAATAAGAAAGGTGGCTCTATAGGAGAAAGAGGGGATAGCTATGGCATATGCTGATGATATAGCGATGGTTACGAAAGATGAAAAACCCTCAAGGGTATACAAATTTGTCGGAAGTGCTGAGACAAACAGCAGAATGAACGGACGAAAAACCAACCAAGATTGGAGACGAACAAAAGAGAAGACGGAGGTGATGAAATCTGAGGGAGAGATGTGGGATCCAGGTGGATGGGGTCGTGTTGCGAGATACGGAAAGCTTCAGTTACCTGGGAATGACGGTGAACTAGGGTGTGTGTGTGTTTTGTGTGTGTGTGAATAAAAAAATGTGTGTGTGGTGTTGTTGTAATGTGTGTGTGTGTGTGTGTGGTGTGTGTGTGTAAGACGGAGCGGGCATACACATAGATAAGGCAACACATGGCATATCGTAGAGTCCACAGGCTAGTAGACATTGTGTGTGTGTGTGTGTGTGTGATACTGTGTAGTGTAGTGTGGTCCTGTGACAAGACAACGCACACCACTAAGACCGAGAATCAGCAATGAACCAAAACCATAAAACAACAGTGGTAAGACGAGAGACCATTGCGAGACAATTCTGACCACACAGATAAGGCAGAAGGGCTCACGCCCACGCGTTGCCGCAGGCGCGTAATCCCCGACAAATGCGGCCACTGCGCCTAGGAAATGTGAAGGTGCTATTAATCATCACCAGACTGTGAAGACCGGATTGCTGAATGCTGGAGATAGGCCATGGATTCTGACAATACCAAACCGAAGATTAGGATGGAGGCGGCGCGAGCGATTGAGCGTGTTAAAACTCTGATAGTTGGAGCGAGTAATGTAGAGGAGAAGACAGTGAGGGATTGGCGTGTTGGTTTAGACTCTATTCTTAGGATCTGGTGGGAAAACAACAGTTGAATGCGTTATGGGCCAATAATTAGAAAAGAATGGAAGATGAGACAGATACTCCATGCGAAAAATTGTTTATGTCTATAAGTCAGAGGGAAGGAAACAAGTTGGCCAGACCAAGGGAAGAGATGGGTGGATGCAGTTGCCGGTGGCTGTGAATGAAGAGAGGACGAAACTCGAACAGGTGGAGGAAGAGATGTACCGAGACAGGACGGCATGGAGGGGCTTCGTGACATGACGTGCCAGAGCACCTAACTAAGCGCCCTGGTGTATAGGCTGAGAATATATATATATATATATATATATATATATATCATATATATATATAATATATATATTAAATTATATATATAATATATATAATATATTATATATATATATATATATATACATATATATATATATAATACATATATATTTATAGCCTATATATGTAAATATATATAATAATTCTGTGTTATATAGTGATATATATATATATATATACTATATATATACACCTAATCATACTATATATTATAAGGACTAAAAACACCAATATATTAGTAACGTAAGGTATATATATATACTATATAAAAAATACATACTATATCTATATATATATAATATAAATTCAAATTAACATTTCATCTCTTAATCTGTAGTGAAGAGAAGAAAGTAGTTAACGATTTCACGAAACGTCCTGCCAAAAATAATAAATTTCTGACTACCTTTGAGGTTTTAGAGTTAAATTTACTTCTGAAACGTTGGTGTCGACTTTTCACGCCACACATACAACAAGCACGCATAATAATATTATAATATTACTATATATAATATATCATTATATTAATATATATATATATTATATATATATATATATATAATATATATATATATAATATATTATTATTATATATATATATATTATATAATATATATAATATATATATATATATATACATATATATATATATATACTATATATTATATATTTATAGGTTCTTATCCTTTTTATGGTGCAGATAAAAATATTCATTTTTTTTGGTTTTTGTTTCATATATTGTTATTATATAATACTAGCAATAAATTGAGTGGTAACGAACAGGATCAAAAAAGTTTTAAATAAAAAATTAAATTTAATATTAATAATATTGTTCTTTTTAAAAAATTTACGTTGGTCCAAGCGCTCGAGACAAGCGACGTTGTCAGGGAGATCTTTTAATATTCAGAAATAGTCCCCTTAAAATAGAGAAATAGTTCGTATTACGGCAAATGGATTCATTATAGGTTAGGTTGAAATTTACTTGCAACATCGATCAATATAGGTTAGGTTGCGTTTTATTATTTATCGTAGATCAATAGTA
>JABUQX010074189.1:5000-22500 GCA_015478945.1 Trachelipus rathkii | reverse complement strand
GAAGAAAAAAAGAAAATTTGGGACTCTACTTCGGAACCTTCATATGGCAGAGAAATCACCAACCTGAAATGAGAATGGAGAAATTTTTAAGAATCACTGTTAAAAAAGAAGTGTTTAATACCATTTATATATAATATATATATATATAATATATATAATAATATATATATATATAATATATATATATATATATATATATAATATTATTATATTATATAATATATATATATAATATAATATATATATATATATATATATATATATTATTAATATATATATAATATATATTATAATAGGATAATAACCTGAGAGGCTGCTGTATATACTTGTCCTTTTTAAACTCCTCCAAAAATCCCTAATCAAATATCGAAATGCATAAAAATAAATCGATGAAAAAAACTGCTGGGTCCCGAATTACACCAGAAGCATATATATATAATATATATATATTATATTATATATAGTATATATAATATATATATATATATATTATATATATATATATTATAAGATAATTATATATATATAATACGAATATATATTATATACGCTGCTTTTTTAATATTTGCTCACTTAAGCAAGTAGCGTTGCCTACTCTGCTACCCCAAAGCGCCCCATTTATATGATATTATATATATATATATATTACTATATAATATATATATAAAAAGAGCAAAATTAAACTACAACAATATATTAGTCCACTCTTTCCTCTAAATGATATATTATATAAATATATATAATTATATATATCATATATATATATATAAATAATAAATAATAATAATATAGTATATATAAACAAAATATATAAAATATAATTAAAATATATATATACTATATATAATATAAATATAATAATATATATAATATATATAATACATATTATTAATAATATATAATATATAAATAGTAAAATACATTACCAATATATTATAATATAATATACCATACAATTATATATATTTATATATATTAAATATATATATATATTATATATATAGCTATTATATATATATATATTTAATATATATATATATATAAATATAATATATAATATATATATATATATATATATGGGTTAGTGTGTAAGATTGAATATAGCAGTGAATGGTTTAATATTAATAGTGGAGTTTGCTGCCATGTGGCATATTAATTAAACATAATAACTGGAAAATGGACTAGATAACAGAATTGGAAGAGTAAAAAATGGATAGGGAAGATGAATAGATAAGGAGACTGAAATGCGAGAATGGTAAGAGATGGAGGATGCAATGCTATTTTCGTAATTGATTTGCGTTTGGTGTGGCGAACCTGAAGAAAGTTTGAAAGGATTGGTAGCGAGGTTTGGCAGTGAGTGTAAAAGGAGGGAGTTTGAAATTAACATTCTTGGAGCGAACCAAGTAGTGAATTGTCTTGGAGACTCCATATCACTTCGGTTTCTAAAGTGGCCTCTAAGAAGATGGGAATTCCGTTCAGATTGCGTGAATATTATTCTTCTGCTCAGTTACTCCAATTATATAAGGTTCTTATTCGCCCCTTTATAGAGTACTGTTCTCACATTTGGGGCGGATCCGATGCCACTCTTCTTTGGATATGGATGAGGCTAAGGGTAAGAGACATAAACTGTCCCCATTTTTCTGACTCCCTTGACCCTCTTTCAATGCGACGTGACATTGGCACACTCTCTTTTCTATAGGTATTACAACGTCAGGTGCTCGATGAAATTGACCTATCGCATTTCTCTACCAGCTGTCGTAACACATGAGGTGCCTTGCTCTCACATCGAATAATTGTGTGAATATCGGAGACTCAAGGCTCGTTCTTTGTGGTGCCTCCATCTTTCCAACCACTTCTGTTTTTTGGAACCCCTTGCTTTTATTATCATGCTGTATTCAATCTTCCTCACTTTAAGGCCCACGACTTCGCCACATTTGGGAATTGCGTAAACAAAGGTTTGTGTGGGTTTTACTTTTCGTCTGATTTGTTTTGTTTTTTTTCTTGGTTTTTGCCCCCTTCTAGAAAAGGGCCCTGCCCGTGAGTGGTGGCACCTTTTAAAAATAGAAAAGAAAGGAAAAAAAAGTAAAAGTGAGTAAGGTGATGGTAGTGAGTGAGGAGAATCTGCGGTGTGTAATCATTTTGGATGGTGAGCAATTAGAACAAGAATCTGAATTTTTTTAGATTTAGGCTAGTAGCTATAATCGCAACAGACCCAACGTTGTAAGGCCTGTGATTGGTTGTTAGATATTGATGATGTAATGAATATTAGCTAATCCGAGACTTATTTCTTGATGACGTAATGGATATTGACCAATCAGAGAGCACTATTTAATTATACGACGTATGTGAATTGATGACGTATTATTTTGCAATGTACTTAAGGCTGCACTTAATACTTTGAGTGGAGTACTTATTACTTTGAGGGTTGTACTGAATACTTTGAAGCAAGATTGGTGATTTTTTGATTTTTTTTAAGGAAAAAATCAATTTTTGGATTTTTTGATTTTTTGATTTTTTGATTTTTTTTTCAAATTCATGACGTCACGCGAAATGTAATTTGTAAAAAAAACTTTTTTTTAAGTTCGATATAGTATTATTTTTTAAGAGATTTATTCATTCTATATAAATCAAAATGGAAAATCAGGAAAGGTAAGTAACTGTGAAATAAAAATAAAATTGTTTATATATATTTTAATTTGGTTAGCCATAAATATTCATAAAATAGGGCCTAGGCCTATTATACGACATTATACAAAAACAATATATATAATTAGTCCGCATCTTGCATTAAATTTTGATTTTTCACCCTAGGCCCTACCTAGCTCTAGGTTCAAAATCTTACAATAAGGCCTATAGTCTATGACACAATGAAACAGCAACACTAAAGAGTGTTACGGACTTACTTCTTACAATGCCAATAGTTTCTTGAAAATTGAAAAAAATATTAAAAACTTCATTATATATATATAGTCTTATTTTAATTTTTTATTTCTACTGAAGTTAAGTCACTTAAATACACAAAAAAATATATGAAAAAAAATCAAAAACTCAAAAAAATCATGATTTTTTTAATAAAAAAAATCAAGTAAAAAAATCAGTTGATTTTTTTCATTTGAATTTTTCGTGCCATCCCTGCTTTGAAGGTTCTACTGAATCCTTAGGATGGTATATATATGTACGATACGTCCATGATGTGCACTTATTACTTATATTGGTGTACGTGTTGTTGCTGTTGTTTTGTTCCGTTTTTTCGTTTGTCTGCGCGCACTGATGCAGGACACACACACACAACACCATCTGACCAACCACCTGTGAACTATATACTAGTATAAATATATATACTAAATTATTATATATATATATATAATATATACAATATATATATATATAATATACTATAACTATATAATATATATATATATATATACTAACTATGAATATCGATTTTAAAAATTTTTAACAACTTCCCTAAGAAGATTCGAACTCGCAGCACTTTCCGAGAGGTCTAGCGCATCAACGGGTATGTTATAATCATTGACGTTACCATTTGACCACGGAGGGACTTTTAGTCGATGGTTACCATTCTACATTCGCTTTTAGACAAAACCACACCCTTTTAACAGAGTAATCTCTCTTTATATAATACTATATATACTATATATATACTCATATATATATATATTATATATATATATATACTACGACTCATATTATATATAAATATATATATAATTATATATTATATATTACTATATAATACATATATCATACCTATACTAATATAATATAAAATATTATATATATATAATATATATATATATTATAATATAATATATATATATATATATATTATATAATATATATAACTATATACTATAATATATATATTATATATATATATATATATATCTGATATTATTATATATATATATATATTTATAGTACTATATATATCATATATATATATATATATATAATTATATATATTATATATATAATACTATATAATATAATATATATAATAATATAATATTATTATATATATATATATTATATATATAAATAATATATATAACTATAATATTATATATAATAAATATAGGTAATATATATATAATATACCTATATATATATATATAATATATATATATGTATATACGATTGAGAAGTGGATAATACGTTTCAACCAAATGATATGAGCAGCCGAGCCTTGGTCAAGGTTCCCAAACTCGGGAGAAGTTTAGCTTTTTTTTCCATTGGGACTGCACTACACGTTAATAGATCGTCAGCCAGAGGGTTTCAAAGATCTGTGAGACCATTTTTTATCGATTTTGGGCATCTCTAAAGAAGACAGGAAATTGCCAACTCTCCATGTCGGCCGGTTGACTCACTATAATACTTATAGTATATATATAAGTAGATATATATTTAGTATTCTTATAAGCAATTGCTTTGAAAGGATTCATGCTATATGCGGTAGTAACGCTAGTAGAATATATAAAAAGCAAATATATATATATATATATATATAAATATATAATTATATTTATAATATATATATTATATATATAATAATATATATATAATATATATAAATAATATATATATATATATATATATATCCCACATCTGGAGGAGTTTGGTTAAATGACAACGATGCAGGTGAGAAAGATCTGCAAAGAATCTGAAACTTTTGAATGGTAGGAATTACCAAGACATGTCGGAGTTGACTTATGAATTTCCTTTTTAACACTTTTGACACTTGAAATGCCAAAGTATAGGTTTCTAAGATAGATGATATCGATTTTCGACGTCAGGAGGGTCGATTTATGAGATTTAGAAAGATTAAATACCAGTTTTTAAAGCCATACTTTTACTTTCTCCCAAATTTAATGGAGTTCTAGATGACGTATACCTTTCAAACTTGCAATCTCTTAGCAAGGGGGTGTCACCTTGATAGAGCCGATGTTTCATTACACTACCCCCTTGTAGGGATGTGGCTGAGCCTCAATACTTGAAAATGATCGTAGATTGACGAAAATCACAGAATACGTAGGAGAAAAAGGATGAATCAGAGTTCAGTTAGAGTACGGAGCCTGAAATAAGTATTGGAACAAATGAATCGGAGCCGGAGTAGAAGTTGAAACCTTGCATCAAGATCATCATCATCATCATCACGCACATTCTCTCCCCAAGACTGGGGGTAAGGTACGTACTGGAAACAGAAAAGTAGTAGAAGAATATGAAGCAAGTCGAAAAGAAAGCCCAGCCTTTCCGCCCGCTTTTAACCTTTTAGTGAGAACTCGTCGCAGTTATAAAAATCCACCCTAGAGCTTCATGGGACAGCGATGGACCCTCACTATGGCATCTCGTCAATGCAAGGTTCATCCTTTGGCCCAGGTGGGCCACAACCATACCCCCTCACAAAACCCCGCCATTCACTACTTTTATGTACATTTCTTCTCGCTTCTGCCAAACTCACATTCCTCTCCTCCAGGCATTCCTTTACTGACTCAATCCACTTTTTCTTCGGTCTTCCAGCCTGTCGATTCCCAACACACTCACCACTATACATCTGCTTAACCAAACGATTATCGTCCATCCTTTCCACATGACCAAACCACTTCAATATACTTTCATTTATTCTCTCATTTACTCCTTTCTTCACACCACATAACTCCCTAATGCGTTCATTCCTCATTTTATCAATTCTTCTCACACCTAACACACCCTAAGATTAACCATCTGGAGCACATTGTATTTTAGATCTATACCTCTTATTCCAGACCATAGTTTTACTACTATACATCAACACAGGTAGCAACATACCCTCATGAAGACCCTAGCGCACTCAAGACTTGGTTCCTTTACATCCACCAAGGATTTAATTGCACCAGCCACCTTCCAGACATTCACAATTTTCCTACTACACTCTGCATCATCCGTTCCCTTTTCATCGAACATATATTTCAATTTAAACTCAGACACTTGTTCCAGCTGCTCATCATCCAACATAACTTCACATCGAATACTGTCCTCACTCACAACCATTACATTACTCTTTTCTAGCTTTACTTTCAACCCATCCTTTTACACACCCTTCCAAATCCCTCTACCAATCCTCTCAAACTCTCTTCAGATTCGTCACACAAAACCAAATCATCCGCATATAATATTTAGGGCATTCTCCAATCTCTTTCATTCTCCATCTTTCTAACACCTTCCCCTGCCACCCCTACCTCTAATTCTTTCATAACCCTTCCATATACAAATTGAATAACCAAGGAGACACAACACATCCCTGCCTCACTCTGCTATTACTATTAAAGCAATCACTTTCGACTCCATTTATTCTTACACACGCTTCACTCTCATCAAACATACTTTTGATTCAATTCAGAAGCCTACCACCAACATCATATATGACTAACACCTGCCGTAGAGTTTCCCTATTAATCCTGTCATCCACCTGTTGCAAATCCATAGAACCTAAATACAATTTTCTCTTCTTCTCTCTCATTTTCTCAATCATTTGTTTCAATGTAAAGATTTGATCCACACATCCTCAGCAATTTCTAAACGCACCTTGTTCTTCACCAACCAGCCCCTCAGTCACTCGATTCACTCTTTCTACCAAAATACCAGCATATATCTTCCCTACAACACTCAATAAACTAATTCCCCTTTGATTCCTACAGTTACTATTATCCCTCTTACCCTTATATAAGGGTACTATTACTGCTTCCTCCATTCCCTCGGAACTATAGCCTCCATAAAAGTTTTGTTACACAACTTCCAAATCCAATCAATCACCATCTCGCCTCCGTTCTTGACCATTTCACCAGTGATTTCATTTATACCTGCAGATTTACCATTCTTTCAATTTTTTTACTCTACTCATTACCTCCTTCTTACTAATGTCCTTATTCCAAAACACGAGAATTTGTACATGTACATACATATGTACATGTATACTTATGTATGTGCATGTGTGTGATATTTAGGTTAGATTAAATAATTAAAAATTTGATAATAAATTTTAAGAGTATCACATAAGAAAATATATCTTGAAAATTAAATATATATATATAAAAAATTTATATTATATCCATATATATATATATATATATATAAAATATATATATATATATATATATATATATATATATATATATATATATATATATATATATATATATATATATATATATATATATATATATATATATACTATATATATAGTATATAGAGATATATATTTATAGTATATATATATATATATATATATATATATATATATATATATTATATATATATATATATATATAATATATATATATAATATTATTAATATTATATATATACTATATATATAATATTAATATATATATATATATATATATATTATATATATATACTGTATATAAATATATATATATATTATAATATATATTATATATATATATATATATAATATATATAATAATATATATATAATATATATATTATATATATATATATATTAGTATATATATATTAATATATATATTATATATATATATATATATATATATATATAATTATATAATAATATATATATATATATATATATATATATATATATATATATATTCTACTTCGGAGAAGGGGTGCGCCAGACGGTTGCGTAGCAACCGTCGTACGTGCCTCCCCCTTAGTTTTGGCCCTTTTTGGCCCCCCTTTAGGGGTCTTAGCCCCCGTTTTGATGTTTTGACCTTGATATTTTGGCCTTGATACCGTATCAAGGCCAAAAATTGACCATTCATAAAGGTTCGTGAAGGATTAGGAGGGATTAAATCGAACTCATGCAGATACCTGACGCAGTACCTGCTGTAGGTAACTGTCCTAACATGAGGTCATGTAGGTACCTGTCCTGTATGTACCGTTCCTAACTTGAGTTCATTTTATTTCCATCCACACTTATACCTACACCTACACACACACACACATAAACACATGGGTACGCATACACACACACACAAACACACACACATAGACACATACATCCGCCTTATATACACCCACCCTCACCAACCCCACCATAGATACATACACCCACCCTAGATATATACACCCACCCTAGCTCACACATACACCTACACCTACACCTACCCCTACACACACACACACACACTATGACACTTATACACACACATACACCCACCCCTAGACACTTACACCCACCCATAGACACTTACACTCACCCCTAGACACTTACACTCTACCCATAGACACTTACACTTACACTCACACACACACACACACACACCACACACACACGATATCTTAATGCCTCAGCTTTGATGCCTCAGCATTGATGCGTCAGCTTTGATGCCTCAGCTTTGATGCCACAGCTTTGATGCCTTAACTTTGATGCCTCAACTTTGATGGCACCTTTGTTGATGGCTCAGCTTTGATGGCTCAACTTTGATGGCTCAACTTTGCTGGCTCAACTTTGATGGCTCAACTTTGATGGCTCAACTTTGAAGGCTCAGCATTATTGATGACTCAACTTTGATGACGTCATCTTTGTCGGTTCAACTTTGATGGTTCATCTTTGATGACTCAGATTTATTGATGGTTCAACTTTGTCTGTTCAACTTTGATGGTTCCCAATCACCGTAAGGCATGTCTAGGGTTGTTCTATGAGATCCCTAGGTGTGTCAGGTGAGTGCCAGGTGAGTGTCAAGTGAGTGCCAATGAGTTCCAATAAGTGCCAAGTGAGTGCCACATAGTGCCAAGTGAGTGCCACATGTAGTGCCAAGTGAGTGCCACATAGTGCAACTGAGTGCCACTTTTTTCAAGCCTTTTCTAGCCTCCCCTTGACCCTAGAATAGCCCTAATATTGGTGCTACCCCTAGGTTATAAGGTAAGAGGAATCGATTGGTGTATATTATAAGTTGCTAGGATGCCTTCCTAGTATGAGTTAGCTTTTTCTAGTCTACCCTGATCATAGAACAGCCCTAATATTGGTGCCTACCCCTATGTTATAAGGTATGAGGAATCGATTGGTGTATATTATAAGTTGCTAGACTACTTCCTACTATGAATTAGCCTTTTTCTAGAACTTCTAGCCTGACAGAATATATATATACAGAGTTACACATTTGGGCATTGAACGCAAACGTTTCCGAGTCCGCGTCCGCAGGTGACCCCCGCCGCGAAACCGCCACGTGCGCCCGCAGGCGCAATATTTCCGCGCGAACGATAAATATGATATCAATGTAAACTATTCAAAGAATTTTTTTTCAAATATACTATTAGTCATTCATTTTTATTTCAGACATTTAAACATTTTTATTAAAAACAAAACTATACTTTTCAGACCTTAAAGCAGTAAAACAGTATATCAGTAGCTCAATTGCCTAGCAACAGAGGGAAAAGTAAAGCTTTGTTTTACTGCTTTAGTGCTTGACTGCTTTACATCATATATTTATTAACATTGTTTTCTTTTAAATTTTTTATTTTAATACTTTTTTTAAAAATTGTAATGTAAAAAGAAAAACACAGAGTGTTATATAAACATTTTATTTTACTAAAATTTTACGAATTTTTATTAAAAACATATACTTTACAGACGTAAAGCAGTAAAACAGTAAATCAATAGCACTGTTGCTTAGCAACAAGGGGATTAGTGGGGATTAGTTTAACTGCTTTACTGCTTTACTGCTGTACTGCTTTACATAATATTATTTATGTAACATTAGTTGTCTTTTTTATTTTGTTAATACTTTTTATTATAAAATTTTTAAAATTGTAATGTAAAAGAAGAAAAACACAGAGTGGCAGTTATATATAATCATTTTATTTTTTACTAAAATTTGTACGAAATTTTATTAAAAACATATACTTTACAGACCTTAAAGCAATAAAACAGTAAATCAATAGAGCTGTTGCGTAGCAACAAGGGGATTAGTAAGGTTTTGTTTTACTACTTTGCTGCTTTACTGCTTTACTGCTTTACTGCTTTAATTAATCTCATTATACATTAATCACTTGACGAGTATGGATGTGGAAAAATTTACGTTCCGAAGTCCGGCTACATGTCTTGTAGCAGGTCCGACAGGATATGGTAAAACCTTTCTATCATTAAATATTTTAAAGAAAAATGGAGGATTTTGACATAACGGTAAAATAATTATTGGTTCTATAATGTTTATCAGGAAAAAATTTAAGGAATATAAAGATGTTATTCAATTTCATGAAGGCATATACGTTATTAGATCATTGGACAATATACATGGTCATAAAATTATTGTAGTAAATGATTTAATGCACAAGTTGAATTTGGAAATAAGCAGAAGGCTGTTCACAGTTTATTTCTCACCATCTAAATATCTCGGTGTTTTTTCATAACACAGAATATTTTTCATCAAAGCAAGCATATGCGAAGTGTTTCTTTAAACACACAGTATTTACTGTTGTTTGGACAGAGAAGAGACATGAGTCAAAAATTAATGTATTGGCAACTCAAATGTTTCCCCTTCAAAGGAAAGAGTTCTTAAAAGTATATAAAGAGGTTACTTCGATCCCTCACGGTTATTTGATGTGTGAACTTCACCCCAAAAACACATACAGAGTGTTGCTCCGTACCAACATTCTTCCCTATGAGATAGAAACTGTATACATACCTGAATAATGAATGCTCTAGTTGCAAAAGTTTTACCTCTTGATAAAAATTTAAAAAGCTGAAGCCATCTGGAAAAACGTAAACTTAATAGTTGAGGATGAGAAATTCATCCAATGTGTGTTTGTGAAGTCTGTTTAAATCTGTATAAAAGGAAGATGTTCCTTTTAAACAGACCTTCGAAGGTTAAAGCTAGTCGTATAGAAACATCATTTAAAAAAACTCTCCCTCAAACATAAAAAATCTGAAAAATAATAAAGAAGTTACTACAAAGAGGAGGAGGTGTATTCCTGCCCTTACTCTTCTCCGTTATAGCTCCACTGATAACTATGTGGATATCCCCATGATGAAGAAGTTGCGCTACTTCCATATAATGAGTTATGAGAAAATGAACGTGTAATAATACAGCATCTGTACAGAATTCAGTCCTCAGATTCATCATTCACAACCTCTATATGACCAGTTATTACCACGCACTGTGCAAAATCCACAATCACAGTTTCATCATTCACAACCCCAATATACGCAGATATTACCCCACAATGCATTGACATTACAACCTCTTTCACATCAACAACAACAGTTGCACCAACAGAATCCTTATATTGTGAACGACTCATTATCTTTTCAGCAACCTCTACCTCATAGCTTATATGATCCTAAAGTTGATCAGATAACCAATTACGAGAAAGAAGTGTACAGGATTTTAAACTCAGACATTAACATCCATGAGAAACGCATCTTATACCAAGATGCCATAAAAAAATTTATAGATCTTAAAGACTTGCATCTACATACATCACTACGTAACCCGCTATCCGATGATGTAGATATACCTAATAAAGTAAAACTTGAAGTGAAAAATGAAGATAAATTTAAAAATATCCTAGAGGAGAGCTTACCTATTAGAGTGCGTAAATCAGGAATAGCTTTATATAATATTTTAAAAGCCCCCTCTCACGGGTCCTATCTTCGCACCGCGCCTTCTCCCCACATGCTCGGGGCTCGCCGCTCCAACCCCCCGAGCGACCGTCGCCAGTTAGAGGCCCTCCCCACGCCGGCTCCCCGCCCCCCCCACGCCTCGCCAGCCCTCTTACCTCCCCCCCTCTTCCCCCGACGCCCCACCCGATATCCCCGCCACGCAGGCCCCGGGTCTACCGGCCCACTCCACTCATCCGTGTCACCCCCACCTCAAATTCTTTCATAACCCCAAAGATCAATTATCTTTGAATGAAGCAGGGCAGATCGTAATTGATGATGAAATAGTTAAAGGTTCAAATATTGTGGATTTGATAGCTGATCTCTCACGTAACTGGAAGAAGGGTCCTGTAAAAGGCTGGAATGAGATCAAACAAGAACTTCAGACTATTAATTTTCCCAGAACTTTAATCTTAAATACACGACGACTAGCAGACTTAGATAATATCCCCATGACACCAAGACCTGATTCCAAAGTCCCCTCAGGACTTCTACGCATCAGATAAATTTAACGTCTTTTACCAGAGCAAGAATAAGAAAAACACCTTATGGTAAACCTAGTTGGATTAAATCGTAATTATGTATTATCATATATATTTATTTAGTTGTAATGCCTATGTATATATATTTATTTATTGTAATGTCTGTGTATAAATAAATATGTTATTTTAAACCTTTTTCTTTATCCCTTGGGACTTAATATGCAACACCTTTACAAATAATATATATATAGATATTAATAAAAAACTTACCAAGATATATATATATATGTGACATATATATATATATATATATATATATATATATATATATATATATAACGCTTACATGTGTGTCAGTAGTCAACATGGAGGCGAAGGAGGTGGTTGATAAGTATTACTTCAATCTGAGGGAACCAAATAGTTTTGGGGGTTTCACTAGGTTTGCTTTAAGGTTTCCTAATATTGAGAAAAAAGAGTTAAAAAAATATTTAGAGGTGAAGAGGCATTTACTCTACATAAACCTGTAAGAAAAAAAATTCCTACGCGGAAAACCATAGCTCCACAGGTCGATAGTGTATGGCAGATAGATTTAACTGAAATGATTAAATATAGTTCTTATAATGAAGGATTTCAATACATACTTTTTACTATTGACGTATACTCTAGATACTTATGGTTAAAACCATTAAAAGATAAAAAATCCAAGACTGTGAGTGATGCAATGAGAGAAATTATAGAAACGGAATGTAGGTGGCCAAAAATGTTCTGGTCAGATAGGGGCGGTGAGTTCTTAGGTAACGAGTTTCAAGAATTAATCAAAGAGTATGATATATGGTATTACAATACATTCTCAGTAAATAAGGCAGCTATAGTTGAAAGAGTTCAGCGCACGATTAAAGAGCGTATGCATAGGTATTTTACTAAAATGAATACTTTTAAATATATTGATATACTGGACGATCTAGCTTATTCTTATAACAGATCTTACCATAGAACTATAAAGACAACACCTTTAGAAATGTTAAAGCTGGATAAACCTGATATACAACAGGGTAAAAAAGTAAGAAAAATTAAAGATAATTCAGGAGTAAAGGTGAATGACTATGTAAGAGTATCTCGAATAGATGATAGGTTTAGAAAAGGATACGAAGCTGGATGGACTACAGAAGTTTTTAAAGTTTGTAATATACGTAGCTTCCCTACTAAAAGTTAAATGTATATAACCTGGATGATTTAGATGGAGAAAAGATAAAAGGCGGATTTTATAAACAGGAAATACAGAAAGTACGATTTATTCTAAAGTAATGGATATAAATAGAAAAAATATTAGCTACGAGAAGGTCGAGGCCGAGCTAAACAGTATTTGGTGAATGGTGGGAGGTACCCTGCTAAGTTAATAACTTATATAAAACAAGGTGAAATTAAGAAAACATTAATCATTTGGACATTTATAACCAGGAGAGTTTAGATCACTTTCTATTTTAACTCTCCCGTCTCAGCCTCTTTGGATTTACATCCTGATAATAAACTCTCGGATTTTACAACTGTGTTAATGAATCCTATACAGCTTGAAAGAGAGGTATACGAAGTAGGATTATGTGAAATGATATTAAATACGGACATAGAAAATTTACCTCCCTATCTATTCTGGATGAAGGTATACAGAAGTGTAGAATGTGTTGAAACTATATTACAAGTTGAAGGTACTCGTTTTCTGAAAAGGACTACAATTGGTACAAAGCTGAATGCGACTACAATTGGTACAAAAGAATACTTCATTGAAGAATTTGCTCTGCGGAGGGCATATTTTAAATCCGTACCTGCTATTTTTAGTTATTTAAACGATCTCTTTGATATGAGTATTATGTGTAAGGACTTGGTATACAAAACTGATATGCGTACCTATGAAGATAAAGTAATAATATCTTTTTAAGATCAAAGTAAGTGTTAAAACCTGCGAACCGTGATATGTTTTTTTTCTCAGACGCACATCATTGGCAACGTAAACATATTCCTAAACGTTATGGTGAGTTGGATATACTTCATGATATCCCTACTATATTGAAGAGGGTTATACTATCTGTGGAGAATAACCCCATGACTCAGCATGAACAAAACGATGAAGCAGACCGAGTACTGCATTATACATGTACCCCCTCCGAGATGCTCAACCATCCAGGTATGGCTTATGTATATACAAATATAATTGATCATCAATATGTAGGTAATACTAAAGCTCCTTTATTAAGAGTAGTATATTTTCCCAAAGAGAGTAAAGTTATAACATTCCCTAATGTTCATTATCTTCCTCTGAATAGATCAAATTTTGACTCTGTACGCTTGCATATAAAAGATGTAGAAGGAAATCCCTTCCCCTTTACATACGGGGCATTGTTGTGCAAAGTACATATTAGAAAGAAACAGATGCAGTAACTACAGCATAATGGATTATATATAAGGGGTGTAGTCAGTTATATTTTTTCATTCATTAACATACTCTCACAGTGTAAAGATAGTATAAGAAGACGTTCCGTAATAATGGAAGATGAAAGGGTGTCAGAGGGTTAAAAAATGCCAGAGGGGGTATGGTCTGGGTGGATTTTTTGCCAAGTTATGGAGAAGTGCAAGGCCTCTACTCAGGAGAGGTGGGGAATATATAGGTAAAAAAGCTATAAGAACAGGTTTGCATACTATTCAAGATATTGCGGCAGGAGCTAACCCCCGTGCATCATTAAAAAGACGTATTGCCGATGTTTCAGATGAGATGTTGGATGATGTTAAGCGTAAAATAAGACGTAAAATGTCAGGTCAAGGTCGAGGGAACAAGAAGATTGTCATAAAGAAAAACCCTAAGCGGAAAAAAACTCTAAAGAAAAAATGTATTGATGTATTTGCTATTTAATTACTAACTGTTAACTTTTACAGGAGTTGCGTATTACTGTATATAAGTAATGTTTTTCATGAAATTGTTCATTATACGAGCAGAGCTCACACATACAAGATGCATTTCCTTCATCCTTCTAGTCCTGATTGTTGTAAGAGTGAATTGGATCTCTTCTCCATAAACCCTACCCAGATTAGCGTAAGCGAATCCAACTTTATCAGTATTAATCCTATGCATTCAATTACCAATACAGATGTTCCTCTAGAGTTCAATATTCCAGGCACTTCTGATCAATACCTAGACCCATCTAATGTGTTTTTATATGTAAAAACTAATTAAATAAAAAACCTGATGGTGCAGAGCGTCCGCTCGTGATTTACAACCATATAGTGTCAACTGAATCAAATGTCCTGTATACATTTTCACTCAGGTTGAAGTTCTATCTTAACGCGAACTCCCTAGGTGCCGTCAGTGGCAATTATCTTAAGAAGCTATAAAAGAGCATTGTAAAATATTCAACGGACGCTAAACAATCTCATCTCCAATCATGTTGGTTTTTATAGTTTCAAAGATGAGGCTGCACATATAGATAAAGCGCAGCTAAAGTCATAAATAATACTTATGAATTTTACTGTCGATTAAATGGTGATATATCTTTCTCTCAAGAAAGACTCATTCTACCATCTGTAGATACTAGAATCCTTTTAACCCGATCAAATCCTAAATTTGCTCTTAAAATAAAAAGTAAACCTACTGCTACAGCTGTATGCCCAGAACCTGTTTTCAAACTGTTAGAGGCCTATCTCTATGTTAGAAAAGTAAAATTATCACCACAGCGTCATTTGGAAATTGAAAAGTCGCTTTTGAATACTACAGCTAAATATCCTATTAAGAGAGTTGAAACCAAGAATATTTAATTTCACTCAAGGATAATCGAGTATCAATATCCCTAACATTGTGAACGGAAATTTACCACAGAAAGTAATAATAGGGATTGTGGAACATGAATCCTACTCAGGGAATTATAAAAAGTCACCCTATTAATTCACACGCTTGGTGAACTTTAGGGGATTAGTTTAACATGTGAAGATTAACCTCCGACCGTGCATATGAAATGCTTTATAACAACGGAGACCTATCTCTCTGTACTCGTCCTTTTTACGATTTAATAGCCAATTACTGTATCATGTAATGATTAGTGGGAAGTCGTTTTAAATCTTGAAGAATACGGTGTGTGAATTATACGCTATGATTCTTACTGACAGACCTTTCAGCTTGTAAAACGCCTATCATTTAAACATTTGAGAAATGGTACATTAGGACAAAGTCTCTCTTTAGGATCAAGTCTACAACAACCCATTTACTGAGTGGTCTATCTTTGGAACATTCCTCAGCTCATTGAAATTGACAGAGTACGCAACGTGCTTTTGAATTATTAAAAATGAATGAAGAGGAAATAAATTCGGTGTTTAAAAATGAACCTCGCTTTTAGGATGTTCGCCTATTAAATGAAGTAGACAAATGTAAAGCTGGTGAAGGGATACCTGCTTCGTTTTCAATACATCACTGTCACATCACCTCAACCTGTCATTGGATTTTCTCTTTATAGAGCAAAAAACGATACTGTTCACATAATTGATTCTTTGAACTTAAAATTTATATTGAATAATCATCGTATATCATCTTATTTTAAAATATAATAATGTAAGTTATGTAAAAACTATGTCTTACTCTGTTCAACCCTTATATTCTAGATTTATGTGGAGTCTAATTTTATTTATTCGATATATGCTGTTTTAAATAATGTATGTTTTAAAAAACTTGTAAATACATTTGTTGCTAAAAATTTGTATATCAATGATTTTATAGTTTCTAATTATGTAATAAATGCTTTAAAATGAAAAACGCGATTTTACTACCCTTAAAACTCGTATATATATATATATATATATATATATATATATATATATATATATATATATAATATATAATATTATATATATATATATATATATTATATAATATATATATATATATATTATATATATATATATACATATATATATATATATATATATATATATATATATATATATATATTATATATATATTATATATATATATATATATATATATAATATATATAATATATATAAATGTAAACATAAAAGGTTTTTAATAAAATTTCGTACAATTTTAGTAAAATAAAATGTTTATATAACAGACACTGTGTTTTTCTTCTTACATTACAATTTTTAAAAAAAGTATTAAAATAAAAAAATATAAAAGAAAACATAATGTTAATAATATATGATGTAAAGCAGTAAAGCAGTAAAGCAGTAAAACAAAGCCTTACTATTCCATCTGTAACTAGGCAATTGAGCTATTGATTTACTGTTTTACTGCTTGAAGGTCTGTAAAGTATATGATTTTAATAAAAAATGTTTAAGTATGAAGTAAAAATGAATGACTCATAGTATATTTGAAAAT
>JABUQX010074188.1:15000-22500 GCA_015478945.1 Trachelipus rathkii | reverse complement strand
ACTTTTGCATTTTTAAGAGAAAGGTTATGGGAATGGATTTGGGTTCAACCCACTCCTATACTCGGATTATATTTATATAACATTTAAAATCCAATTCAATGGCAATGAGCTGAAGAAATTATTATTATTATTATTAATATATATTATTATTATTATTATTATTATTATTATTATTATTATTATTATTATTATTATTATTATTATTTATTATTATTATTATTATTATTATTATTATTATTATTATTATTATTATTATTATTATTATTATTATTATTATTATTATTATTATTATTATTATTATTATTATATAATTATTATATATATTATTATATATATATTTTATTATTAATTATTTATTATTATTCATTGTTTATTATTTATTATTATTAATTTTATTTATTATTTAAATTTATTACCATTTTTATAGTGTATTATTATTTATTATTTTATTTATTATATTATTATTTTTATATTATTATTTTGTTATTGTTATTATTTTATTATTATTATTATTATTATATTATTTATTCATTATTATTTTATTATTATTATATAATTATTATTATCTATTATTATTATTATCATAACTCCTTTCCCGAGAGTTTCTTGTAACGCTACGGCTATGTTTATATATATTATAATTTTCTTTTTAAATTTTAACCGATTGAAAAGGCTATTTTTCATACTGATGAAAAATCAGTTGAAAATGAAAAATTTAAATGAATAATGGCCAGTTTCTCTCTCCAAATATTTTTTATTCCTTTTTTCCATCTATTCTTTTGATGAAAGTTTAAACATTATGCAAATTTTTTTAATAATATTGATGTTATAAAAAGTATGGTCAAAAAGCTGTTCATTGACGTTTTCTGAAACTCAAAATACCCTTTTTATGATGAACGCCCTGTTAGAGAGTTTGTCACTTTTTTTTTTTTTTTTTTTTTTTTTTTTTTTTTTTTTTTTTTTTTTTTTTTTTTTTTTTTTTTTTTTTTTTTTTTTTTTTTTTTTGTTTTTGTTGCATAACGTTGCTTTTCTCCATCTGTTGGATGTTGGATTTTGAAATTTCTAAGTTTCTTGCATTTTTGGTTTTTTTTTTTCTAAATAAAATTTATAAATATAAATTGCAGATTTCAAAAACTTCATATAAATAAGAGAAAAAATAAAATTAAAATTGATGCCTTGTGAAAAATTAAAAAAACAAAAATTTAACGAAATATTTCAAAACGGAAAGAAAAATATCAAATTTAATTTTTAAACATATATTTCTTCAAATTATGTAATTCAGTCTTTTCAGTAATTCCTGAAGATTTTTCAGCTTATTACTAAATCATTCAAGGAAAATTAAAAATTGAATAAAGCGTTTCTAATGAAAACGTTGGGAGAAGGTTGTGATCTTATGATCCTGAAAATTACTCATCCAAATATTTTGCCAATTTATTAATAATATATCACTTTTCGTTTAAAAATAAAATAAAAATAAAATTGTCAGTTACACGTTTAGCCTCTGAGAAGCCTAGGGTACCGGTTTCCAAAAATAGCCCCTCATCCGCCCCTACCCCATCCAGGGATGGGATTGGTGACGTCAAATAATTACTGGTTTGTTTTGATGCACGGTCCTATTTCTTCATAAATTTCTGCAACCTTCGAGATTTTAAATCAAATTTCAAATTTGTTTGACATCACCTCTCCTCTTCCAAACTTCATCTCTTATTCTTAACTATTATTCTGATAGGAAACCCTACTCTGTTGACTCTTACTATCTCTATTCTCAATTTTTAGCCAAACCCAGTTGTTGTGCCTATGTGAATCAATGATTTTTGTTCTAGTGTTTGTGATTTGAGATCTTCCGAATTTTTTACCATATGACTCGAATTATTCCGTCAATTTACTACAAAATTCATATATTCTGTTTATCCGTCGACTGACTCATGTATATCATTAGACTATTTAAAATAAAATTTAGAAGATATCCTCTCTTCTTCAATTTTCTCAGAAATCATCATTCTTGGTAATTTCAAAGTTCTCCAACTGCCAATGACTTTCTTGTAATTCTCAAGATACACCTGGTAAACTTTCCTTCCACTTTTCTATCCAGAATAACTTCGAATACTTGATACAGCTACCTACTCGGATCCCTGATCGTCTTGATGATGAACCTTACATTCTAGACTTCTTCCAAACCTCTAATTCTTTTCCTTATTCTGTTAAGCTCTTTCATCCTCTAGATTCCTCCTATCTCCTTCTAATCTCTGTATCCAGTTCTATCATTTCAAGTCTTGCTCAGGAAGACTCCCGCCTACGGCGAGGAAAAGTTTTAAGAATTCAATGATGCTAACTGGCGATTGTACTTTCTTGATTTCCCATGGAATGAATACTGCTTACGTGAGAGAGATCCCTCGAAGTGGGCTGAGAGCATTACCAAGGTGATTCTCACTGGCAGGGAAGGGCAAATTTTTTCTCTTTAACTAAACCTAACAAATTTTGATTTAACTCTGATCTCGTGCTATTCGTCACAGGAAGTACCATCAACTTCGAACTCCAGAAACTCATGCAACTTGTATTTCATCCAAGAATTGTGCAAACTCTATTCTCCTTGAAACTATAGCCTCTTTTCTCCTTAGAAAATGCAATAATCTTTTTAGTTCTCTTTCTCTCGTCCTTTCTGGCATTTTACAAGAAATGTTATCTCGAAATTTGCTTCTTCTCTTTCCCTCCTATAGTATGAGTATTTTCTAAAAGCACAACTGCTGTTTTATCATCCACTAAAGCGGACTCTTCAATCAAATCTCTTTTTTCCTTTATTCCCCTTTAGACGATTCCGAAGCTAGTCCTTCTTCTTCACCCTTTTCAACTCATTTACCCCAAAATTGTAATTTCTTCTAAAAACGTCATTCCCGCTCTCTGAGCTTAACACTAACAAGACGTACGGTCCTGATAGAATTAATCGCGTGGTTCTCATAATTTGTGCTTCCAAGTTTGCATCCTGCCTTGGTAAACAATTTTGCCTCTGTCTATCTACTCCGACTTCCCTTTCCTTCTTGTTGAAAACGTATGTTCATTCAGCTTGTGCCGAAAAAGAAGACCATTCTTATCCATCAAACTATCGTCCTATCTCTTTAATCTTCGTTCTTTCAAATGTTTTCGAATATATCCTTAAAAAGGAAAATCTGGAAATATCTGAATTTTTTAAATCTTCTGCAGGATCGCCTCGCCAGTATAGCCTTGGAAAGAAACCTTCTACAGACGATCTTTTCCTTCTTTCTGATCCTAGGTCCTGAACACTTCGGCATTTCGATAAATCTTTTTGCTATCACTCTAGATATATCGAAAGCTTTTAGAAGAGTCTGAAAAATAGTTTTGATTTCTAAGCTTCTCTCCCTCATTATATATCCTCCCTTCTGTGACCTTTTCATTGACATTCTCTCAGTCCGATCTATAACAGCAATTGTAGACTGCCACCATTTATCATTCAAATCTATAAATAGTGGTGTTCTTCAGGGTTCTGCATTTTTCCCAACTAGTTTCTACCTTTCATTAATGACCTTCTATCTTTTTCTTCTTCACTTATCCACTCCTATGCCTACGACTCCACCCTTCTTTACTCAATTCATTTTGAGAGATGTCCAAAACAACAGCAGGTAACTCACGCTAGGGAGGCTGCCTTGAAGCAACTACCCTCTGATCTTTCTCGAAAGTCAAATTGGCTCATTGAGAACATGGTTGTTTTCAGTGCTTCAAAAACTCAATTCCTTTATCTTATTATGTGACCTAATCTTCCACACAACCACCAAAACATCTTCGAAACACATAGAGGTCGAACCTTCGTCTGTCCTTAATACTCTTGGTGTTTCCTTTTCTCGTGACCTTGATTGGAGGATCACATTCTCTTTCTCTCCCTCTCTCTCTCTCTCTCTCTCTCTCTCTCTCTCTCTCTCTCTCTCTCTCTCTCTCTCTCTCTCTCTCTCTCTATCTATCTATCTATCTATCTATCTCTCTCTCTTTGAAGAATCACATTGTTTATCTTTCTAAATAAGCTTCAGAGAGATTGGATGTTCTGAGGCGCCTTCAGAATTTCTTTACGCCACCCTAGTTGCTTGCTTTTTTTATAGGGGTGTCGTAAACCCCAGTATGAAGTACAATTCACAAATCTGGGGTGATTCCGCTCACACCGCTCTTCTTTATCAGGTAGAGTCGAGGGTTTTTCTTCTTATCGACTCTCATGATTCCACTAACTCTCTATATAGTCTCTTCCTGGGAGACTAATATTGACTCACTTTTTTTTCTTATACTATCGTTATTACAACGAACATTTTGCTCTTCTGAACTTTTCAGTCCCATACCTCCTCCATTGAGAAGGATTTGGGGGACAAGATTTTATTCACAATTTCATCCTTTCTCTGACCAATCCTCTGACCTCAGACTTTACCGCTGTGCTCAATCTTGCAATTGTGGAATAGTTTTCCTTTATCTATTTTCCCAACTACCATTTACTTGCACATTGTCAAATGCCATAAATCGGGTTATATCGGCCATTGAACTTGATACGGATTGAGAATTCTCCCCTCTATAGTTTAATTTGGCAGGCCTTTGGCCTTTGCCCTCGAGAGGAGACAAAAATCATATATATATATATATATATATATATATATATATATATAATAATATAGAAAGAACAAATATATATATAAAATAAAATAAAAAAAAAAAATAAAAGATAGATTTTTCTTATAAATTATAAATATATATATTATACCATATATATATATATATATATATATATATATATATATATAATATATATATATATATATATATATATATATATATACTATAATATATTATATATATATAATATATATATATATAATATAATATATAAATATATAATATATATATATATATATATATATATAAGACCGTAGCCAGGGGATTCAGGGGGTTTGAACCCACGAAATTATTTGAACTGACAAATATTTCTTAATTTTAATTTAATAATCAAAGCAAATGAAGATTATAAATTAATAAATATGAGGAAAACGTATTTTGTGGTTCGTTGTGAAGATTTTTCAGGTTTAGTTTCTGATTGAACAACAACAAAATGGGGTTTTACGAATCTCTGTCGGAGGCAATACTAAAAGGGTTGAAATTTAAAAAACCGTTTAAACTTTTCTAAAAATTTGGACAACATACTCTATGTTTTAGAGGTGTTCAAACTGTTGAAATATAAATTGGGATTGTATGTATATTTATGTATTTATGTAAGTATTTATGTGTGTATTTATTGTATGTATTTATTGTATATATATATATTATTTAAAAATTTAAATGTTTAATATATATATATAATATATATATTATATATTATATATATATATATCATATATATATATATATAAATATATATATATATATTATAAATATATTATATATATTATATATATATATATATATATATATATATATAATATATATAATATTATAAATAATACAATATATTATATATATTTTAGTACAAAACATACAAACCAAAAACCAACACACACGCACAATAACATCACACACATACCAACACCCAAACACCATCACCCAACTAAACAAAACCACACATACACTACACACCAACACACATCACATAGTAATATATAACTAACTAATAAGACCCTATATTATATATAATATATAATATATATATATTATAGGCGCTATATATCAACATATCAATAACAAATAACTACCAACACATATATATATATAATATAATATTTTATATATATATATATTATATTATATATATATATATTAATATATATAACATATATATATTATATATCATGTTAATATTTACTGTACATACCGGGTTTTAGGATTTTCTTTCTATTTTGTTAAACATATGGGGTATTATAATTTTTATTTTTAAGCGTTTTAACGGTAGGTCACTTATAATTTTTTGGTGTGTATGTTAATTTATGTATATATATATTTATTGTTGGGATTTAGTTTATGTTAAATTTTTATCCCGACTCCTCCTTTTGTTTTAGTCCGCTTTTGTCTATTCTTGTTTGTGTGTGTGTTGTTGTGAGAGAGAGAGAGAGAGAGAGAGAGAGAGAGAGAGTGACGCAGAGAGAAGATTAGAGAGAGAGAGAGAGAGGAGAGAGAGAGGAGAGAGAGGAGGGCGACCGGGGAGACTGAGATGGAGAGGAGAGAGAAACAGAGAGGCAGAGAGGAGAGGAGAAGGAGAGGATGGCAGGTTTGCATGGGCGCGGGCTTTCTATTGCTTCACCAACATCCGTGGCTTAAAGTCTAACTTTGCGCTTCTGTGGAATATCACCTCTCACAAAACAACCTCACTAACCCAAACAACACCCAACCACCACAACACCACACAAACGAACACTCACCAACCCTAACTTTTTGCCTCTTTGTCTAAGACTCAGATGGCTAAGAATTCATTCCTAATTCTTTTAATGTATCCAACTTTAACTTATTTCATAATTTCCGTCTGTAGGGTGGAGTGTGTGCCTTATGTAAACATTTATACTCCTGTAACAGTCTCGAGAATCTTGAATCTCCTAACATCGCGATGTTCTGTGGCTCAAAATCTTTCTTCCTTATACTACAATAATCTGTGCTTCTGCTACTGTTTTCCTAATAGAACAGATTTTCACTCCTTCTTTGAATATCTTACTACTTTTCACGAGACTGTTTTATCTTCTCATCCAAATACTGGGGTCCTCTATTTAGGGGATTTTCAATGTACACAACACTGAAAGGTTGGGGTCCTCTCATACTGATTTAAGTGGGGAGGAGGCCGAATCATTCAGATTTCTCAACCCCGATCTGAGCAACTAATCAACGAACCTACACATATTCCGGAATCGTCCCAACCAATCTTGAACACACTCGACTTATGTTTCACCACTAATCCTTCTCTCTTTAAATACACCACCTTTCGCTCCTATTGGTAAATCTGACCACACCTTATATTCTTAATTTAAGACTTTCTCTGCAATCCCATCCTGCCCCAGGGGCGTTTTTTCTTGGACTTTGATCGGGCTGATTGGGGGCCTTGCGTTGGCTTCTACGCTAACTATAATTGGAGTGAACTGCTTTGTTCTCTGGGTGACCCGGGCCTTCATCGACTTTCTGCGAATAAGGTGGAGCTGTAACGTTGGATGGGATGGAGCAGGTTCGATTCCTTCCTTTCGACTAAATCTTTCTCTCTCATTATCCATCGTTCCGATCGTGCTTGTTCTCTGCCATTCAGGCTAGAGAGACAGTGCGTATCGGGGCCGGTGGAAAAAAATTTCTCGTTCTCCTATTCACCTTTCTATTTTTCATTCTGCCTAGAAATCGTTGCCAGGGCGATACTCTTCGACGCAGCCAAAGCGGGCTTTTCATCAAACCGAAAGCTGCGCTAACCTCCTTGGTTCTCCTTCTGAATAAAATCTTTCTGGCCTCTTGCCAAAACATCTCTTAACCTTCTGTAAAATCTGTCTTTTCATC
>JABUQX010074188.1:0-2500 GCA_015478945.1 Trachelipus rathkii | reverse complement strand
TATAATAATAATATAATAATAAATAATAAAATAATAATAATAATAATAATTAATAATCAATTAATAATAATAATAATAATAATAATAATAGTAAAATAATATAATAATAATAATAATATAAGATTAATTAATAATAATATAATAATAATAATAATAATAATTAATAATTAATAATAAATAATAATAATAATAATATAATCAATAATAATAATATAATTAATAATAATATATAATAATAGTAATAAAATAATAATATAATAATTAATAATAATAATTATTAATAATAATAATAATAATAATAATAATAATAATAATATAATATAATAAATTCAATAATAATAATAATAATAATTAATAATAATAATAATAAATAATAATAATAATAATAAATAATAATAATAAAAATAATGAAAAAATTGATAATAATAATAATAATATTAATGATAATAATAATAATAGTAATAATACATAATATAATATAATAATAATAATAATAATAATAATAATGTTAAGTAATAATTAATAATAATAATAATTTAATAATAATAAATAATAAATAATATATATATAATTAAATAAATAATTAATAATAATAATTAAATTAATTAATAATTTTATAAATAATTTATATAAAAATTATTACTTAAATCTTATAAATATAATTAATTAATAATTTATAATAATATAATAATATTTATAATAGAATAATATAATAATAAATAATATATATAATATAATAATAATATATAATATAATAATATAATATTAATAATAATAATAAATTAATTTATTATAATAATTATAAATAATAATTATATATAATTAATTAATAATAATAATAAATAAATTATAATAATCAATATATAATAACACTAATAATTATTTAAATAATAAATAATAATAATAATAATAATATAAATATAATATATATTATAATATATTAAAATTAATAATATAATATTAATACAATTATATAGAGATGCGTAATGAGAAGAGATAATTTTTTGCATACTTTAATAAAGTAGCATAGGCTCTAATATAGAATAAACACAATTAGGGTTGGTGAACAATACTTACTACAACTAAAGGCATATCTTACAGAGGTTACTATAATAAATTATTATAATATATATTATTTATCTACTTGTTTGAATATTTATAATAATAATATATATATATATATATATATATATATATATATATATATATATATATATATTATTATTAATATAACGTATATATATATCTATATATATATATATATATATATATATTATATATATTATTATATATAATATATATATATATATAATATATATTAATATATATATATATAGGTGAGTGAACGGGAGTGGGCGATTATATTGAATGTCCATGCTACTAGAATAGGAGGACTGTAATAACATATAGAAGGGGGTATAATATACTCATAAATGCGCAAAATTCTATTTAGTTGAGTTATTTTTTAGCTAGTTTATATAGTGTGACTATAAATAATGTGTTTAGGTAATAGTAAAAATAATACTATAATGTAGATTACATATATATACTGAAAGGAATTAGTATAACAAAGTGTCTATTGTATGATGAAGTGATGTTATAGTGTGGATAAATTAATATTAGTAGTATATAGTTTGAGTGTATAGGTATTTTACTGAATGGACCTATAATAGTGTAGATTAAATATCTATATATATAGTTAGGTAGAGCCCTCCACCGAACTCAATAGTCGGAGAGAGTCCCGGTATATGATTCAGTCATACTACTACGTGTGGACGTCAGGAATGAGTGTACTTTCTCTCCTTAGTAGTATACCTATGGTGCTATTTCAGTGCCGTCATATGTACTCACGTAGTAATAATTATAGACCACTACTCTACCTCCTAGATAGGCTTCTGCCTGATTAGCAGTGGTATCTCATGATTTATCTTTTCTTGTAATACTATATAATATATATATATATATATATATATATATATATATATATATATATATATTAATATTAGTAATATAGTAAATGACATCTAATATTAGAATATTATGCTTACTATTATTACTATACATTTCCCCTTTCTTATGTATTTAACTAAGTCTCCTTCTATAAGTTAGCATTATATGGAGCATTCAATAATCGCCTATCACTACTACTGATATATCACTCACTATATATATATATATATTATATATATAATATATATATATATATTATATATATATATATATATATTATATATATATAAATATATATATATATATATAATATATATATAGTATATTATATATTATAATATATTATATATATATAATATATATATACTGTATATATATATATATATAATATATATATATATATATATATATATATATTATATTATATATATATACATATACATGGTGAGCTAATCTATAGATACTGAACAGATGCCAGATACTTGTCGTTATCTATTCTGAGTGACATCCTTAGTACAATTAAGTTTTTAGTACGTATATATTTACACAG
>JABUQX010074187.1:30000-33575 GCA_015478945.1 Trachelipus rathkii | reverse complement strand
AGGGAGAATTTTTTGGAAAACACTTACCAGCAAAGTAATCCTATTAAACAGTGGAACAAAGTTTGGTTTAACTTTACACAGGGAATTTAATCGAGTATCATATGCCCAACATTGTGAATGGTAATCTGGCCTCAGAAAGGTAATAATAGGTCCCTTTGTTGAAACATGAAAGCATACTCCAGGGAAATTATAAAAAATCGGGCCTATTAAATTCACCCCTTTTGGATTTAGAGGTATCAGTCTAAGCATGTAAACGGCCAATCTTTACGGGTCGGGACTATGAAAATGGTTATACAATGGGTTTCGCAATCTCTTATGTTCACGACCCTTTTTACGAATCTTATAGCTAACACTGTTTCATGCAATGACAGCGGGACAGGGATAGATCTTGAAGAATACGCTAAGAATAGTAATTTATATGCTTACGATCTCACCGCTGACCTTTCAGCTTGTAACGCTAATCATTTAAACATTTTAAGAAAGGGTTCATTAGGGTTAAGTCTCTCCTTTAGTGGTAGTCTACAATCACCAATCACTGTCCTGGTTTATCTGGAACATCCTCAGCTCATTGAAATTGACAGAGTACGCAACGTTAATTTTGAATTATTAAAGATGAATGAAGAAGAAATAAAAACTGTGTTTAAAAACGAACCTCGATTTATAGGAGTCTTCGCTATTAACGAAGTAGGATCTGTAAAACTAGAGAAGGATACCGGTTTCGTGTTCAACACTTCACATCGCCACATTACAACAGGCAGGACACTGATTTCTGTTTATAGGATAAAAATGGCATTGTTCATCTGATTGATTCTTTGGATTTTAAATTTATATTGAATAATAATAATAATCCTTTCATTTTTTAAATATAATAATGTAAATTAATATAAAACTATGTCTTTACCCTGTTCAACCAGCATACTCTAATTTATGTGGAGTTTATTGGTATTTAATTTCATTATAGTGTTTTTAAAAAATGTATGTTTTAATAAACTTGTTAATATATTTGATGCTAAAAATTTGTAATGTAAATGAACTTATATAGTTTCTAATTATGGTAATAAAATGCATTAAAATGAAATACTTGATTTACTATCCTTAAACTTATATAATATATAACTATATATATATATTATATATATATAATATATATATATATATATATACATAAATATATAATATAGTATATATATGATATATATATATATATATATATATATATATATATATATCCAGAGTTAATTGTATACAGAACATTGTATATAAAGCTGAAAAGATAAAGTTTTCAGGAAAAATCATGTTTATGACGTCACGTATTTTTAAAGGTTGTTGGTTACAAACCTGTGAAGATGATATTCAGTTGAGAACCAACCATCGTATCCATAGCTGTGTTTGTAATACATTTAAAAAGGTATAGCTATGGAACTTATAACATATATTCAAAGGTGCTGGTTTATTTTAAAAACCTGGTGTACATGTGTCAATTATAATTCAGATTTTTCGACTAGACATCCTTACACTCCACGTGATCCATCAAAAATCCGCATTGTATATGCATCTGATGGTGTCTATGGTTACAGAGTAAGAGCATCAGCAGCTAAGAAAGAGGGGCATGAGATTACATACTTCGATATAACATTAAAGTATAATAATATGATACCTATATTGGATGGTCATATAGAGAAAATTAAGGAAACATGCAATGTGTTTAAAACATTTATAGTCAATGTGGAACGATTTAAAATGAAGATACCATTCCCTATTCATCTAAAAATTTCTTCCAAGATACGTGCTTTAACCGACCAAGATCTTGATGAACATTCAAAGAAGAGGTTAATAACTTATATAATAACAACTATAAGAAATGAGATATCAGGGGAATATGTTACATTTCCATGTGGGGATCATCAGGATGTTTGCGGTTGGAGGTGAAAGTTTTATTTATACATGTAAACGCATTTTGTAAATTTTACTAATATACTAATTGTTTAATAAAATTTTTTCATCATAAGTAAAAAGACTTTTCATATCCTCTCTCGCTCTCTCTCTCTCTCTCTCTCTCTCTCTCTCTCTCTCTCTCTCTCTCTCTCTATATATATATATATATATATATATATATATATATATATATATATATATATATATATAAAATATTTTTATATAAAAAATATATATAATATATATATATATATATATTCCAAAGTTTAATGAAGTTATTTTTCCACCAGAATGTATGTTTCGGACAGGAGTTGAAACAGTAAAACCCTACAGTAAGACAATAAAGCAGTAAAGACATAGCGCATATCCAGGGTGAAGGGAGGGGCCCTCTGGGGCTATTTGCGCTACTGCCTTATTGAGTTATAGCTTTAAGGTAGAAAAAATATGTTTTTATTACAAAAACCTAACAGTGAACAAGGGTTTTACAAAAATTAAAAAGTGAACAAGGGTTTTGTATAAATAATAAAAAAAAAAAAAATTAAGAAAGTTTAAGTATAAAATAAAATAACTGTTTCATAGTACAGAAAACGGATTACTTGAAAAGAAAATACAAAGTAATGTAAACATTTTTATTAAAAAAAAAAAAAAAAGAGATTCTTTTTGCCTTCCAGTGGAAATAGAGGTAGCGTTCCCGGAGTTTAATATTGCGCCTGCCGGGCCGCTCGCGTCGTTCCTCGGTCGGGGGCGCCGCCTGCGGGCGCGGGCAAGAACTCGCGTTCGGTCATGCCAAACCACTGCGATCGTTAGAGAGTTGAAAACCGTGGATTCAGCATAATGATCTTCCTCACGCGCTTTTCTTCTTTTTCAGTAGATAACCTGAGAGGGGGGTTCTCAGAACTCATTTGAGAGTTTTGGAACCTCAAAATGAAGATCTATGTATTAAAAACATAATATAGTTAGCACTAATATCAAGATGTTAGTAGCATTTTTACTATTCAGCACCGCACGCGGCTCCACACCGGTTGTCGGTACGCTACACATACAATCACTCATTTGATCCGCCATGCGAGACTTCTTCTTTTTCCTTCTTCTTCTTTTCCTACATCCATCTTCCTTCGTCTTCTTCTAAGCTTTTCTTCTTTTTTCAGAGGGACCCCCCTTCAAGAGGGGGGTCTCAAACTCATTTTGGGGTTCTGAAACCCTAAAAAATGAGTTCTACACCGTTGAAAACATAGATGTAGACATCGTTTGTTCCTAATATGTAGTGAGAGCCAAGAAATTCCTTCTGGCACCGGGCAACCACCAGCTCCGGCTCCCGGCACCATATGATACACCAATTAAAATTAACATAACCATTCTATTTCATTTATTCTCTTCTATACACTCACCAAATTTCAGCTTTCTAAGTCCATTTTTTAAATTTTAAGGGGGGCGGGGACCCCACCCCCTTAGACGTAGCGGCTTGAAACATTGGATGCAACAATGTTGCAACATATAAAGAAGGCATGCCAAGTTTGAAGAAGATACGATGTCTCTAACACCTCTTTTGCTAAGATATGTCATATGGTGTCATTTCTTATCCAATAAATGACCCCCGGCTGGGGCCATGGGGACTCTGGCGTTCGGGAAAGTAACTACGG
>JABUQX010074187.1:22500-27500 GCA_015478945.1 Trachelipus rathkii | reverse complement strand
TATATATATATATATATATATATATATATATATATATATATATATATATATATATTATATATATATATATATATATATATATATATATATATATATATATATATATATATATATCCTCCAGTAGGTAAGGTCAAGGCTTATCAAATTCCATCAGTTTTTAAAAAATTGGAGACCGGGGCAAAATTAAAGCATATGGCATGCTATGATTCGCAACGTTTGAAATTGTGTAGAAATAAATAAATGGAGCGTGTTCCTGACCTTACCAGTGGAGTACATATAAGATTGAGCATAGCAGTTAAGTCTGGGTCAGAGAGTTGGGAGGAGAAAGGACGAGACTGTCTGAGATACGAGTCGCAGGAACTCTATTCTAAGGAGGAGGTATACGACTGGAAAATTCAAAAGAGTAATGCAAATTGTAACAACAATAAAGAATAAGGAGATTGATGCAACAGTTCGACGAATAGAAATATCGGAGAGAGGTAGTTAAGAGTAGGAGAGTTAAGGAGTCGACAAGTCCTAGACTACACTTTATTAAGGAGAGTAATATGTGTGGAACCACCCAGATATGTGATTCATATTCTATATTTCTTCTCACCGCCACTACAAAAGCATTAGTTTCTGGATTTGAAGACAGCGATAATTTCTGATAAACCAAGATTTATCAGTTTTAGTTCAAGGGATAGAGAATATAAATATTTTGGGTAAAAAAATATAAAAACAATATAAATGATGTAATACTAAATATTAAAATATGAAAAAAATTAATCAACAACCCCCAGAAGGACTTTCGTCCTGTCAGTGGGACCCTTCGAGAAAGGTCCTTGGGAAAACAAGGGCCTAACGGCTAAATCCCTGGCTGGCCAGGCCTATCGCGGAAACCGGATTAATTCCCATTTGTAGCAAAGCACACCACAAATGTACTCATTAACGTCTGAGTGGGACGAAGCTAGAGTTAATAGAGAGAATAGCTCACATTCTCTCGCTCCAACCCAGTCTCGAACCTGGGCCCCTTCGCTTGCTAGGCGAGTGCTCTACCACTGAGCTAGGAGCGCTCTCATAATACTATATAATAAAATAAATAAATTAAAAATTGATTTTAAAGGTAAAAAAAAAAACAAATAAACCCCCAAAAAGTTTTTTTTCATTGGCTTTTGGTCTTTTGAAAACATACTCTTTTGTTGCCGTCTCAGAATTGGACTCCTGTTCGGGTGCAAGGTTTTTTTTCTTACATTAATGTCTGCAAACGCTTCAGGCCTTTTGTCTTAATTTGAACTTTGTCGAACACCACCTCCCTTCTTTTGTCGAACACCACCGCTCTTCTTCCTTTGTTGAACACCACCTCTCTTCTTCCTTTGCTAAACACCACCTCTCTTCTTCCTTTGTTGAACACCACCTCTCTTTTGTTGAACACCACATCTCTTCTTCCTTTGTTGAACACCACCTCTCTACTTCCTTTGCTAAACACAGCATCTCTTCTTCCTTTGTTGAACACTACCCCTCTTTCTTCCTCTTCTTCCTTTGTTGAACACCACCTCTCTTCTTGTGTTGAACACCACCTCTCTTCTTTGTTGAACAACACCTCTCTTCTTCCTGTTTTGAACACCAGCCTCTTTCTTTTTGTTGAAACACCAACCATTCTCTTCTTCCTTGTTGAACACTGGCACCTCTCTTCTTACCTTTGGTTGAACAACACCACCTCTCTTCTTCCCCTGTTGAACACTACCTCTCTTCCTTTGTTGAACACCACCTCTCCTTCTTTTGTTGAACACCACCTCTCTTATGCTAGACCTCATCTCTTGTTCATAACCGAAACACCAGTACATGAGCGCTCTGACACCAAACCCTACTCTGTTTCATCATACTGTCTCTGTCCTTAATTTTAAGCCAAAGGCGGATGTTCCGCATATGTACGCAATGATCGAATCTGTTCTCGTTTCCAATTTGGAGTCTTCTAAATTTTCTACTCAATAGCTTAAGCTTTCATGTCAGTCAACAACTGAATTCATCTGTTCTGTGTATCACCTAATTCTTCTGACTATCCTAATTTCTTTGACAACCTTAATCCAAAATAGAATGCATTCTGTTTTGCCTTCTTTCTCAAAAATTTGGGTGATTTCAAGGTTCACCACCATCAGTGGCTTTCCTCTAGTTCTCACGATACAGGTGGTGAACTTGCCTACCATTTCTCTATCCTAAATGACCTTGAGTAGTTGGTTCAGCTCCCTACTTGTATCTCTGATAGTCTTGGAAATGAACCCAATACTCTAGACTCTAGAGCCTAGAGTCTATAGTCTAGACCTTAACTTCCAATCCTTCTCCTTATTCTGTTAAACTCTTTCCTCCTCCGAGTTCTTCCGATCACCTTCTTATCTCTGTTTCTCCTTCTCCATCTTTAATTTTTTCGCAGGGAAGACCCGTGCTTACGGCAAGGAAGCGTTTTTGGCACTTCGGCACTGCAATCTCGTCAGCCTTCCGGTCGTAGTTGTATGATTTTCCATGTGATATTGCTTCCGTGGGAGACGTCTCACGGAATGCTCAGAACGCATAACCAACGTGATTCAATTTGGCATAGAGGCGTACATTTCATATTCTTTTTCTTCAACTAAAACTAACAAACCTTGGTTAAACTCTGCTTGTTCTCATGCTATTCGCCACAGGGATGCCTCTTTCAGGAATTACCTTCGTCTTAAAGGTCCAAAAACTCATGATATTTATATTTATCCCGTAATCGTGTAAAATCTATTTTCTGTGACGCTAAAAAACTCTTTTTCTCCAGAGAAAATAAAATGATCTTTCGGGTTCCTCTTCCTTTCGACCTTTTGGTATTTTTTGCAAAAAAAAAAAAAAAAAAAAAAAAAGGCAACTAGTATTTTCCGATGACAGAACTGCTATCTTACCTTCTTCTAAGTGGAACCTTTCATTTTTTTTGCTCCTAACCCTACTCGTGAAGATTCCAGAGTTATTCCTACTTTTCCCCCTCCACCCCTCCAACCCATTTATGCCCAACATCATAATTTCTTCTAATGATATTTTTTCTGCTTTTCTTCAGAGCTTAACACTAAGAAGGCGTATGGTCCTGACGGTATTCCCCCTGCGGTTCTTAAAACTTGTGCTTCTTAGTTTGCTCCCTGCCTTCGTTAACTGTCTCGTCTCTTTCTTTCTACTTTGAACATTCCTTAATGCTGGAAACGTCCGCTCATTTAACCTGTGTCAAAAAAGGGGGTCCCTCACGACCCCCCTAGACCATCGCCCTCTCGCTTTAACCTTCCGCGTTCTTTCTAAAGTTTTCGAATCTATCCTGAAGAAGAAGATTTGGAAACATCTTAATTCTTCTAATTTTCTAATCTAATCTTCTAATCTTCGATCGCCAGTATAACTTTCCTAAGAGACGCTCTATTGGTGGTCTTATTTCCCTTCTTTCTGATTCTTTCTCTTCCGCCATTCAGTATTTTAGTGAATCTTTTGCTGTAGCGCTGAACATACCGCAAGCCTTCGATGGAATATGGCGTAAAGCTTTGATTTCTAAACTTCCCTTTTTAAGGTATCTATCCTTCTCTCTCTATCTCTCGCTGTTCATAGTTTATATTTATTAATGGTGGTATTCCTCAAGGTTCTGTCCTATTCCCAACTCTTTTCTACTTTACATTTATGATCTTCTCTCTCTCACTTTTTCTCCATCCATTCATATGCCGATCCCTCCACTCTTCATTACTCTTTCCAATTTAGGAGTCGATCCACTCAACAGGATGGTAGCCATGGAGCTGCTAACTTCTGATCTTTCTCGTATCTCTAATTAGGATAAAGAAAACATGGTAGTGATCAATGCCTAAAAAAAAACGTTTCTTCACTTATCTACTCGGCATAATCTTTCACGCAACTATAATATCTTCTTCGATAACACACAACTCAAACCTTCCTCTGTTCTTAATATTCTTCGCGTTTCCTTTTACCGTGACTTTAATTATAAAGATCACATTGCTTCTCTTTCTTGATAAGCTGTTACGAGGGGCTTTCGGAACTACTACTCACCACCTCAGTTCTTTCTCTGTATAGGGGGAGTTGTTCGCCCTTGTATGGAGTATGCATCACACAGCTGGGGTGGTCCTACACACGCTGTTCTCTCTTTGATAAGGTGCGGTCTAGGGGTTTTCGACTTGTAACTCTCCAACTCTCTCTAATTCTCTCCAATCTCTTTGAAGTCGTCGATCTGTTGCATCATTCTCTTTATACATTCACTATTATAATGGACACTGCTCTTCTGAACTCTCTCTCTCTCTCTCTCTCTCTCTCTCTCTCTCTCTTCTCTCTTCTCTCTCTCTCTAACGCTCTATATAATATCACCACCAATGCACTTCTAATTCTCTCATCTCTCCTCTAATCTCTCTTATCTCATCTCTCCATCTCTTTTCTCATCTCTCTCTCACTCTTATAATGGACACTGCTCTTTCTAAACTCTCTCATCCTCTCTTCTCTCATCTCTCTCTCTCTCTCCCCTCTCTCCTCTCCTCTCTCTCGCTCTTTTCTCACCTGCTCTCTCTCTCTCTCTCTCTCTCTCTCTCTCTCTCTCTCTCTCTCTCTCGCTCTTATAATGGACACTGCTCTTCTGAACTCTCTCTCTCTCTCTCTCTCGCTCTTATAATGGACACTGCTCTTCTGAACTCACTCTCTCTCTCTCTCTCTCTCACTTCCTCTGCATCGCTCTCCCTCTCTCTTATTCCTGGGAGCACTACTCTTCTGAAACTCTCTCTCTCTCTCTCTCTCTCTCTCTTCTCTCTCTCTCTCTCGCTCTCTCTCTTCTCTCTCTCTCGCTCTTATAATGGACACTGCTCTTCTGAACTCTCCTCTCTCATCTCTCTCTGCTCTCCCTCCTCTCTCTCTCTCCTCTCTCTCTCTTTATAATGCGACACTCTCTTCTCTCCTCTCTCTTCTCTCTCTCTCCCTCTCTCTTCTCCTCCTCTCTCTCATCTCTCTCTCTCTCTCTCTCTCTCGCTCTTATAATG
>JABUQX010074187.1:12500-15000 GCA_015478945.1 Trachelipus rathkii | reverse complement strand
GCAATTCCGGTCTGAATCCGTTTATTTTATTTAGATTTTTTTTTATCTTGGTCCGGCTGGTGTGGTTCCGACTTCAAATTCGTTTCCATATTCGTGCCAATGAGTATTCGATATTAAGTATATACAATATATACTTTAATTCAATACATTTTAAATTTTGTATGTTTATATGTGTGAGAAGGATATTCAAACACAAATGTGTCTTTTTAAACTTATTCATACTTTGAAACATATGGACCACAATTTAGCTTTCCGATATTCTACTTTTTTTTCTTTCTTTCTCTCTTTTTCACGATAAGGAAATATCAATTTGATAAACCTCGCTTAGTCACCGTTCCACACATGTGTTTTCATCTTCCCATCCTAATATTTAGCCTTGGTCTGTCGTTTTATGATAATTTTATAGTTACTTACGAGCTTCTTTCCCCAAAAATAATGGCTTCATACATGTCATAAACCAAAATTTAGATATATACTATACAAAACACATGTACACACTGGCAACAATTTAGATTCTAGGCTAAACACTATCACACCTACTCCAACACGAACACTACACCATACAGCAAGACACACCACAAATACTACACAAATAAAACGCTCATCTATTACTATTAACATAAAAAACACCACTATCACCGCCATATAAACAACCTAACTCACATAACATTATAAACCCCCTCTATAATAAACATAGCGATATAATACACATAATATATAACCATACCTATATAACATCATATACGACCACAGCCACAAATACCATCATAATTACCGTCAAGCAAAATACTATATAACACTCAAATCTACATTCCCGTACATACAGACCACATATCATACTACTAACATTCACAACGATACAATAATCCCTCAATAATAATAAACGCGCATCATCTATAACAACTAATCATAGCTTCCTATGCATCAACAGACGCAACAGTATTACTATAACACACATGTACACATGCTAACCTTTAGATTATATATTCATTTACTATAAACTACACATATATTATTACTATATATATATATATAATTATAATATAACACATACCCTAATAAACTAATAATAATGTAAAATAATAATAATACACACAACTCCATAACACACCACTAATCAACAGTACACAATCAAACATATTATAATCTAGCTGCCCGATACTATTCCAAATACACCCCGACAGGTAATAAACACTACTCATAATATAATACAATATACCAACATAATCAACAACAATAAACATACAACTAAGTACATAGAACATACCTATACTGCTACCGAACTACAACTAAACTCACTACCTATACCATCACAAACAACCTAATATTCACCAACAGACAAAGATACCTCCAACAATATACATACCGACCTAATATAAATATCAATATATATCTATTATATATATACTAAGTTTTGGAAATGAATGAAAATATTACATAATAATATAAAAGATTATGTATAAATTATATTCATATATAATATATACATATATATAATACTACTATAACTTATAAATAACTCATCATATACCATCATATATAATGACACATAAATACACACAACAACAGACTCACCACTCACCTATCACTACGACTATATACCGCAACCTATTTAAAACAAACCAACTAATAATTATACCAATACTATACAAAAGACTACATATATAATAAATAACAATAACATACAACTACAATATATAATAATATATCCACGTAAAATAATAAACTAACTACATCTAATATTTTCAAATATATAACTCCGCATAGGCGAAATTTAAGTTAAATATTGTAAGTCATATCTACATTTCAATTTCAAGTTAAAAAATTGATATTCAAAATAACTGAACACAACGTTCACTAAATATAACTCCATTCACAAACTCACCACCCTATCTCCAATATCATCATCTATCAGCACTTAATAAGACAACCCGAGGATTGAAATCACACCTAAATTTTAAATTTAATGTACTTATAATATTATTTGGTACGACTCAAATTTAGAAAACATGTTGAAAATCTGTTCTGAAAGCTGCTCGCGAACTATGCTCGCATCAAATGATAAAAATTTCCTTACGGAATTTAACCTCTTCTCCAATAAACTATGGCACAGTTAGCTAAGGACTAACAATGATCTATCATCAACACACACATCCAACCTTACAACATATAACTAAATTAATTCCAATTCCCGACTACCAGATACCATCACTAAAAGAGTCATAAGACCACACAACAGTATAATATAAAACCTCACCTAAACACAATAACCATCAACTACATAATACTAATACAAGACAAACACAAAACAACCCAACGACAGACCCTACACCTATCAATAATACTACCCATAATATATACACCTTAATATAAGCCTCATATATAATATATTAGAATTACGCACAAGCTACTAACATACTATATCCATACGAACTAATCATATAACCATAACCACAAAATACTACTAACTACCCACTAAACAATCATATACGACTGCCAC
>JABUQX010074187.1:5000-7500 GCA_015478945.1 Trachelipus rathkii | reverse complement strand
ATACCTAAGTCTCTATAATTTTTAATCAAAAATGTACTATTTTCTAATATATAATCTTCCACAGCATGTCCAACATTACAAAGGATGTGGAGACAGCAGTTAGAAGTGTAAAAATTTTATCGGGAATTCGCTGCCTAGGAATGAATTTTGGACACTCATTTTAATATTATTAATGATTGAAAGCTTAATCGTTCTATGAATTTTAAACCATAAACATCAACTTTAAAAGCAAAGGATAATTCCCCTCATTGGACCACTTTCTATCCCCCTACTTACTATATCATTATAAACCATTAATAAGGCCAATCGCAGACGACTCCATCAATATAAAATATATAATACTCAACTTATATATATACAGATAAATACTCATATAAGTGTGAGCTATATACTAATATATATATACTATATATTATATAACATACTATACATAAACTAAATACCCACATACAATATAATATATATAATATATATATATTATTATAAACCACTATCACATATATAAGTAATATATCAACTATACTATATATACTATAACCATATCATACTATATAATTAATAATACATATGCGAAATATACCATACTATAATATAATTAATATATATATATATATATATTATATATATTATATATATATATAATACATAACATACTATATCTAATATATATATAAATATATATATATATATATATTAAATAATACACTAACTAACCTATCACATTCTATATATATATGCATCAGATATATATATCCAAATATTATATAGAATATACATCAATATATATATATAGTATATATATATATATATATAATATATATATATATATATATATATATATATATATATATATATATATATATATATATATATATATATATATATATATATATATATATATATAAGCACTAATACCACTAGTAAATAAATAATATATATACTAATATATATATATATATATACCTTCAATTAATATGGAAATTATGGAGGAAACTTTAAATATGGTAATAGGAAACTAATTCCTTGTCAGTTAGATGAATTAATCTTGAAATATATTTGGTAAAGCGCAGATCTTAAAGCAGTTCTACATTGTCATTAATGATGTAAAGATTTATCTATCATGAATGCGTTTGTAGTTATGTACAATTTACACTGTACAGAGTTATGGAGAGAAGTAATATTTTAAAGTACTCAGGTCCGGTTCCGGATCCGCCATTTTAAAATTGCCCATCTCTGATAATTAGTATTTTATTTTAACCGGCTTCGGCTGCGCGATTTCTACGACTCTCAATCCATATTCGCAGCCCTTGACATTGAGTGTAGGGTATTACGTATATACAATATATGCTCAAGTTCAATACATTTTAAATTTTTTGTATGTTTATATGTTTGTGCGAAAGATATTCAGACAAAAATGTGTCTTTTCAAACTTATCTTTGAACATATTGGACAACAATTTAACTTTCCGATATTCTACTCTTCCTTTTTTCTTTTTTTTTCTCTCTTCTCTCTTTCTTTTTGACGATAAGGAAATATCAATTTTATAAAACTCGATTAGTCTGTTGGTTTTCTCTTCCCATAATATTTAGCCTTGGTCTGTCGTTTTATGATAATTTTATAGTTACTTACGAGCTTCTTTTCCCAAAAATAATGGCTTCATGCTTGTCATAAACAAATTTGGATTATACTATAAACACATGTATGTGCAATATATATATATATACCATACTATACCTCTATATAAGTACAACAACGAACTGTAGCTATATTTATATACACCTTTACCATACATATAATATATTATATATATATACATATATAATTATATATACATATGAATATCATATATATATATATATATATATGTATATATTAATTTCTCTGCTGGGGAGGTGGGTATCCTTCATCCGGGTCCAACCTTAGACCTAAGGATGAAGGATTTTCTGTTCATCCCCAGCACCCCTGAACCTGTTCCCGAAGTGTGTAGAACGGCATCCCCATATTTTTCGTTGAGTCCACATGGATTCCCCCCAAAGCAGGGATAGCTCGTCATCAACGAACGCGTCACCCGAACCCTCATTCCGCTCATCATTGCTCGGTCACCCCAAGCTGTTCAGATTTCTCGCCCGAGACTCTGACCCGTTCGAACTGGTTATGTTTTAAACCAGCCCAACAGCGTAAGCGAATCATTTTGACGTACGGGGAATCAAACTCATTACTCGGGGGACTAGAAATGGGAGACGGAAGAGAAGGATTTCGGAGAGAGCAGATGCACGGAAGGGTAACATCCGAAAACCCAGGGAAGGTGAGAAGAATCCGCTTCCTGAAAATGCCACCACATAACCTCAGTCCATCATAAATCGGAGGTGCTGGTCTCTTTTCCAGACCATTGTATTATTTGTCTCGGGAAATCACAGGTGTAAGATTTTTATTGATAATGCATCCAGTAGACTGTGGTAAGCATTTCAGCCACCTGACACTCCACTTAATGGAGGGTCTG
>JABUQX010074187.1:0-2500 GCA_015478945.1 Trachelipus rathkii | reverse complement strand
TCCACGATGAATTCGAGGGCTAAATAAAATTGGGAAGAAGTACAAAATACCCCAAAATATTCAAATTCGCCTCTATGCAGAAACGAACTAAAGCTCAAAATTGCTGTCCGTTAATGTACTGAACCTCCTTGTGATGGCGCTAAAAGAATCAAGGAAGTCCTCTCCCGCTCAAATGGTATTTTAAGTCTTGTAAGTGAAAATTTAATCTGGTAATTATTTTGTTTTATTAAAAAGTAATTAAAATATATTATAATACGGAAACATATTGATGTTATAAAATGATGGAAAATCAGATAGACTTCTTTTGGTCATATAATAATTAGAAGAATCTTGTGTATATTTAAATAAACTTGTGTTTACAATGTGTAAGGAGGTGGGAATCCCCCATCCTTCGTTACTCTTACCCCCCAAAAAAATTGGGAGGGAAAGAAGGTTGAACTTGTAAATAAAACTTTAAGAAATGCTTGTAATACGGGTACCGAAAAAGGTCTTCCGTGAAACTTGATAATAAAAATTTCCTTTTTTTTAGGAAAGAAAGTGTAATTTTGTATTTTTAAGAGTAACAAAAATTTATATTTTAAATGGCGAAAAATGTAGAACAAAGAAACGCTTGTAAGACGGACTTTAAGGAGATACCGTTATTATTCATATAATAAGATTCCTTCTTTGAGAAAAAAAAATTTGTAACTGGGTATTTTTTAGGAATAGTAAAATTTATATTTTAAAATTTCGTGTGAAGCGGCCTTGTAAAAGTGACCGTTATATGATATAAGAAATATTCCTTTTGAGAAATGAAATTGGTAATTGTTTTTAAGAATAAGAAAATTTATAGTCTAAAACATTTTTGTGAGGTCTTTACGATCGGGTTTTAAATGCATGACGGGAATTCCCATATTTTAAAAAAATTATTGTATTTTGTTTATTAAGTATGATAATTAGCTTAGGAAATTCGATTCCTCTGAGTAAAAAAAATTTAATGAAATTATTATAAATTAGTTATATACGAATTTATTTTATGTGCTATTAGGAAGATATGTCTGATCAAAATTATTTTTATAATGTTGTATGGTGCCGAATTGTTATATATTGTTCGAATTAATATAAAAGCATATAAAAATTTATCTAGTAGAACGAAAAGTAATAAAACTTTCGTTCATTATACCATGTGAGAGAGGGGAGGAGTTATCTCCTGTCCCAAATCGACATCTGACTATGACGTCATTCGGGTAGGTGCAGGTCTATAGGCAGAAGAAAGAGGAAAAAAAAAAAAAAAAAAAAAAAAAAAAAAAAAAAAAAAAAAAAAAAAAAAAAATTGAGTTTATCAGTAAAAATGAAATAAATTCTACGGAATATTTTTGCCGACTTTAAAATTTTTAAAAAAAAAATGTATTTTTTAGAATTGAAGGCTGGGTATTCTTGATCAACCGGAAATCACCATATGTACGGACTACCGTACTATAAAATAATGCTATTATAATCTTTATTGTAATTACTAAAGCTAGAACTCTTGGGAGGCAAAGGCTATTATTATTATGGGAGGAGAAACACAGCTCCAACCGTTATGTATTATTATGTACGGTAAAATTACTTACATTTTATAAGATAACACACACAACTGTTTTTATTCTTTTTGTTTATATTATTTAAAATCTTAAGTCAGCCAATAAGAGTCTTTTCTCCTCCCGGCGATATCTGAAGCCAAAGGAGAGAGGACGCCAGTTAGTGAGGCCCCGACATCAGAGCCGTTACCAAGTGTCCCGGGCTTCGCCCGGGCACACAAAATTTATTATTTTTGTAATAAAATTAAAGGTGTTAGATTATTATTAATGTTCTTATAAAGAAGATCTCTTGTTAAGTGTCATTTTGACACGCTATGTTGATCCACAGTGAAATAAATAAGATATAAAAATTAGAAAGAACGGTGAACGAGATCTAGTAATGAACATGGCATTATATTACATGCCCCACATTGCAAACTGTTCCAAAATAAATTGTATATAATATGGGGATTTAAGTATTCACGAAAATATATTTAAAGGGTCTGTGGCCCACTCCTGATTATTATACATAATAAAAATTATCTATTATTCTGTGTGCAAACAACAATATAAAAAGAATATTAATAAAGAGAATAACATCAAAATCTATTTAATACACCTTCCATCTTATTAATATATGTACCCGAGGAGGTGAGTGATTTAATTCTAGGTATAATTGATTAATGATCTCATCATCTCTGGTACATCATATATATATATATATTATATTATATATATATATTTAAATAAATATAATATATATATATATATATAGTATATATAATATATATATATAATATATATATATATATTATATATATATATATATATAATATATATATAATATATATATATATATATATATAATATATATATATATATATATAACTAACTCAAACCTAATCAACCTCTTATAATAACTACGCAATATATATATATAACACTATATATCTCTCTCTTTT
>JABUQX010074186.1:47500-62619 GCA_015478945.1 Trachelipus rathkii | reverse complement strand
CGTGAAAATTAAGGAGGTGGATAAGCAAGTTAGAGTTGACATATTTCGTTTAAAAATTTCATATTTCGTTGTGCATATTACTATAAACTGGAAGATACATGATCGGCGCACGGATAAAGCAGCGGTTTTAACAACTATTACATTTGTAACTTGAATGAATTGACTAAAAAGTTGAGACGTAATTCACGTAAAACGTTTTTTCCGGTAAATTGAAATGGAATGGTTATTATTATGTTTTGAAATTAATAAATCTAAAAAATGGCAAAGAGTTATTTTCTTCTTCCTCCTTAGTAAAGTTAATAATATTGGTCAGTTGATTATTAAGATAGCCTAAAAAAGGTTGGACTTTTTCTTTATTGGAAAACAGCATGAACGTGTCATCCATAAATCTTTTATAAAAAATAGGTTTAAATGCCAAATGACAATTTTCCAACCATGCAACGATTCACAAATGCCACAAGTAAAAATCGTTGCTCAACTGTGGGCGCGTAACGTGGAGAGCCGCATCGCACACTCGAATCAGTTTGAAGATTTGCTAAACCAATTATACATATGCAATTGCCATCACAATTATATCGTGTCTTGTGGCACTCATGTAAATACCAGAGTTGTTGAGATTTCTCGCATCATATGTACAAGATCCAGGTCTCAAGTCCACTATTCATTCTAAGGCCTGTCAGGCGGAGAAGGCAGCATTTCTGGAACGGAAGATTTCTATCCCAATTTAGAACGGATGTCTCTCCACAGATTTGCCAAGTTGGTCGATCGAGAAGAAAGGCAGTATATTAGTAATCTAATACTACATATATTTATTATAATAATATTATATCATATATATTAATATATTATATTAGTTATATATTAAGTATATGATAATATTATATTAATATATATATAAATAATTATATATATATATATTAATCTATAATATAATTATTATTTATTTAAATATATAGAATAGTTATATATTTATATTATATATATTTATATTATTAGTATATATTAATAAAGGGAATACTATTAATATATTATATAATATAAATTAAATATATTATTATTAATAGTATTATAATAATATATATTATATATATTTAATATATATTATATTTTAACTAATATGTTGGGCAGCACATGAATATTGCCGTTTTCAACTATCTCTTCAATCAGAATTGATGAGCATCGAGGCGTTTCTTCCAGAACGGAAAATCCATTGTGCCGTCCAGACCTTCCTATCCTTCACGTTACTAACTACAGATGAACCACTGCTTACTTTTTACACATGGAGACTATAGCAAATACTCAACTATATTATTAGAGAAAATAAACTATTAGTCCTATCCAATAGCTAACCTCAATTAAGACCTTACGAAATATTAGTAATAGTCACTTTATTACAAATACTATATAATTAAAATCCCCCTACTTCTTATTAAATATTTAGATAATGGAAGCTTTTATATACTTGACGCAGTTTATATTATAATTAAGGAGTTAAATATTTATATATCAATTTTTTATAACCTTTTGATTTTGGTTAACTTGATTATATTATTATATACCATCTTTTTTACGTACACAGTTTTCTATAATGTTTTTGTTATATTTTTATTAAATTTACTACAATCTAATTAATTATTAATATTTAATAATATTAAATAAATAACCTCATTGTATTTTTGCTAATCTTCATTTTTTAATATTGGTATTGTTGGTATTATTATTCATTATTATATTATTATTATTTAATTAATTATATCTTCATATTCTATTATTATTATTATTATTATTAGGATTTAAATTAATGGATTATATTCCATCATACTTGATTTATTACTCTCATATAACTATATTTATTATTATTTTATCTCATATATTCATGTTTACAGCGTTCTTTATATGGTATGGATTATTATAGTGATTCTATTCTCATCCTATTATCCCAGTTATGTTATTATTTAATTATTACATATAACACTCAATTATTATAATATAATTAATTTATTATATAATCTATATATTCTTACTATATGATATTATTATTATTTATTATCATATGTTTTATTTGCCCATTATTTACTCAATATTAAACTTTATTATGGAATTAATAATTTTACTGGTACTTTAATTATTATTAATTATTAAATTTATATAATAAATCTCTCAATAGGCTGGAGTTTATCGTATAAGATGTAATAACTTGATAGGGTTGTGGTGGGTGTTTTCAATTTATAATTATTGCTAAAATATTGTAAATACTAAGACTGTATTATATTGTTATTAATTAAATTGAAATATTACTATAATATTGAACAAACGGATTATTATAAAATTATATTATAAAAATTACAAATAATTATAAATTATATTAATCAATATATTATTACTTAATATATATTTATTATTATATTATAAATTATAATATTAATTATATATATATTTAAAATTTTATTATATATATATATAATATACATTAATTAAATTTTATTATAATTATAATTTAATATTAATTATTATAATTTATTTGATTTTATAAATTATTAAAATAAATTAGTTATTATATTGTATACGACACCCTGCTTTTATAGGTAATTGAGGTTATACATTGACTTTTCATATCCATGATTTTATTTACCATCGGCATAAAATATACTTCACTATATTATTCATAGAATGTATTGGCGGTTTGTCGGAGACAGTTCCACGGGCGCAGGGAGCTATGTTAAATTGCCTTCATAAAATCATAGATTTATAGCGCGACAGCAAAAGGAGCCTATTATCGGGTCTCACGCTCTGGATCTCAATGACTATTTCATATTATGGTCGTGTCACGCGACTATTCAGGAGAAACCTAGGCAAGCTCGCGCAAGAAATTATTGAATGAAACTTCTGTACTTTGTGTGACAATTTGCGTTGATCTTTATTTAATGTGGGCATATAAATCATTTCTGACGTTACTTCCGTGCAAAGAGTTGTGACGAAACGCTCAATATCACTTTCCGCGATTCGAAAAACAGTATTTACGATTCCTAATTAAGCGTAAAATTAAATAAATGTTTTACAGAGCTTTATATATATTGATATTCTCATATATTATATTAGTAATAATTAAATTCTAAGATTTCCATTTAGAAAAACTAGAAGCGAACGAATATTTTATTACTTTCAACATAAATGAATACGTAGCCGAGAGTTTCAATTAATGATAATCGCTTCAGATCAGTACTTACGAAAATTTGAAAAAGCCTATATGTAAAAGTTAAAGTGGGATTACTATTTTTACTCTTTTCGAAATCTAAATTATTCATTATTATAACGATGTATAAATAGTACTTATCAGGTTAATTCTCCGGAGTTTTTTTGGCCTTTTTCAATGGAAATTGGAGGTTCACGAGAATTCATGTTAATGATCAGGGAATTAGACCTCCACAATCGCCTCTCGGACCATTGGACTATTGTATCCCCACCAATCCACTTTTCCCACCTCCAACCCTGTACAAAGGTTTAATTAAGTTGCTCACCCAAAAACACAATAAGACACTTCACCGTCTATAATATTAATGCTCTTAACAGTAAGTGAGAGGGGTTACTATACCAAAATATTTATCAATAGGCTACAGAATTTAAAAAAAATTTACTTCACTATGAGAACCTTTAAGTTACATCGATCCTAACACATCACTAACTTAAAACTTATGTGCTAATATTCCGAGTGCTTCACAAAATAGTCTGGCATACTACATCTCGAGAGTCATACCCAGTGAAGAAGTATCTGTCCTTTAACCAGCTTCCTCTGATCATAGTAAACAAAACCAAGATTGAGTTCGCAATAATATCAAATTGTTTCAACCCTTTTCAACAAACTTTGAGGTCGCCGAAAGGAGATAAAGATAAGGATAATACGGAAGCAATTTCTTCAAATGTGAGGAGAGTATTCTTTGTAATCTTTTTAATTTTTCACTCCATCGAACTGAGTTTCTCTTTCCGCAACTTAGACTAAAGTATGATCCTTTCTTAGTCATATTATTGTTTGTCTATTAAATCTTCTTAACTCTCACTCCTCGGATAATAAATCAAGTCACATACTATCTCATTCTTAAATTTCATATATCTCTTTTTAGCACATTCAAAGGATCAGTAGCAAACTTATTTGTTCCCTGGTTTGAACCAGTTCACTTATCTGAAATCTCTGTCACTAGAGACTGAACTTTTGAGGATGTTGGTTGGAACGTTAACAGCCTACGGATTAACATCTGGCTTTTAAGACAATTATTATAGTTTTTACAACCTTTTAGTTTTTTCATCATTGCTTAAAAAGTCAGATTCAGAACTTTGAAAAATTTATAGGAAATGATTAGATAAGTTGGAAAATTTCTCAGTTTATTCATACTTGAAAAAACAACCTAGACCACGGAAAGACCATCGGTGTTTAGTCTATTTGTTTGCAAATTAAAGAGCTAGTTAACGCTATAAGATAAAAACAACTGAAATAAGAATAATAATTCTAACTAAAATCGCACATTAAATCAACCAATTTATATAGATGTTCGAAGTTGTAAGGTCTATGTGTGGAGTACTGCGACTTAATCCTACCTAACAATCTAGGAAAAGCAACACATGGGCACAAACACAACCAATAACGACCACCTCTATATCACATACATTAATAACAAAAAATACTATTATTTAATATATAACGTTAAAAATTTGCTTATTATTATATATATATAATAAGCTATAGTTAAAGCTATAATATATATTAGGCGTCATATACACGCATTTAGAACCTTACATTAGAAAGTTCATTGATATTAAGATATTATATATTATATTATATATATTAGATCTTCTATTATACTATATATATATATATATAGATTAACTAATATACTAGTATATATATATATATATATATCAGACCATTAAATTTAAATATAACCTAGTATAAATTATATAGTTAAATAATATATTATTATACGCATAATCATGTATATATATAATATATATATATCATATATCTATATATATATATATATATACCATGCAGCGCCGTCACCTCAATATAACGTAGCCACAACAACCGTGCGGGATGCGGGATGTCGTTTGGAAGGGTGTGAGAATGCGGGAATGGGCCGGGATGTTCCCAGGAATTATTGGTTTGCCGGATGCCGGGATGTTACATATACGGATAATTGGAGGCGGTCGTCATACATCCACATCCTCCTACTAAATAAAGATGAAATAATATACATCCAATAAACTTAATATAATACTCAATAATTTATTGACTATAACAACTATATATATAATTATTTATATATTATATAAAAATATTAATTAACTAATTATATATAAATCAAAATAATATTATTAATAGTATTATTATATTTATTAAATATATTTAATATCCTATAAAAGATCTATTACCAAATTTGTGGTAAAAAATATTTTTATTATGTTTCTGATATACTCCATGTCTTAAGCCATTTGCGACGAGCAATTTTAGCATTAAGTCCGAAGTTGAATTAATGCTAACCCGTCCGTCCTGTTGAGAATCCCTTCAGTCAGATAAAATTAACAATAAGAAGTCAGAGAAATAAATTACTGAAGATATCTCATCCAGAACCTTCCTCACCGGCAAGAGAGGTAATTTCATAGGAAAGGGCCGCGACTCTGAATTCGAATCAACAACTACAACAAAAATTTTTATGCTGTTTAAACTTTTCTTAGCTTTTAATACGAAAGTCAGTACAGAGGGCATAGGGTGATTGTGATCCCTCATAAGACGCGCTGGAAAGCGCCTGTGACTATCTATTCGCCTTGCGAGAGAGAGTATCTTAACAGACACGGAACTTTTTGTACTTTAACTTTCCATTGAATATCTTTTACTACTATTGTTGAACTTAAATCGTACAGACTTCAGAAATATGGACCATTTTAAATCGCACCATCACTGCTTATTAGGGTGCTTGCTCAAAAAGAAGCCACTAATTTAGCAGGCCTTCCCTATTATTGGCCTGAACCCGAAAGTAGAAACACCCAGAATTCAGTCAATCACCTTCTGACAACAACAAACAAAATGAAAGAAAAAGAAAAACTAACAATAACAAAAATCCCAATCAGAAACTCGGAGAAAATGACTCAAGCAAAACGAACTTCAATTTACAGATTCATTTTCATTTTAATTTGGATTTTGGTTCACTTAATCATTCACAACTATCACGTTCGAGGATTCCCTCGCTTGACTACTAGCAAATCTTTCTTTTTGGTATGGAGTTCTCTTTCATCAGTTTCAAGTTGGATCATGGGCCAGAAACTCATTTTGGATTCCACTACGAACTCTGATTCATTTTCGAATTCTAAATGGTTCTGTGACCGCTCCCTTTTATGTATGAAGAAATTTTTCAAATAAAGGACCTAAATTTCAAGCAACTTCGGCCTCTACTTATGTAACTTCCTTTACGGTAAGGGATTTCTTCATCATTTTAAGTTTGGATTATGGGCAGAAATTCATTTTTGGATTCCACTCCGAACTTTGATCCTTTTCGAATTCTAAATGGTTCTCTGACCGCTCCCTTTTGATGTATGAATGAAATTTTAAATAAAGGATCTAAATTTCAAGCAACTTCGTCTCTCCATATGTAAAGGCAATGTGTTCTCTGAACTACCAGCTTTTGAAAACCTAGTTACCGTGCGCATTGATCCCATCAATGGAACATTAGAACGCCTTTACTGGAAGCTTTCATTGGATTCAACGTTCGATTTCGTATTGGCGCTATTTAACTTGTGAACTAATTCAGTTGTCTTCATATCAATAATTTGTATGATCATTTTTGTATGTTTTATGCTATTTACAAATGTTTGTATGTTTGTTTATATCTAACGGATATAACCAATATGCTTTGTGTTTGAATGCACCTTTTATTTTCTGTGTATATAACATTTCAATATTTGTTTATATATTTCAAATATTTCATTATTTATGTGTAGATCTTCGGATGTAACCAATTATGCTCGGATTTGAATATTCTTAACATTTCATGTATACTATTTTTGCCTTCCAATTGTTTGTCTGTCTACTTATGTCTTGCGACATAGTAGATGATGTAGGCATTTGAAAGCACTTCTTATGTATTTTAGTGTATTATTTTTATACTCTATTGATATGTCTTATATGTTTGTGCGCATTGTTGTTAAATGCCCACAAATATGTATACATTTGAATGAAGGTTAATTTTTATATAATTCTTGTATAATTATTATACATACTTTCTCACTCCGGTTTTACGCGGGAAGTAATGTAGTACTCCATTATAACTTTGTAAAAAAAATTTTAATTAATGTTCGTACTTAGCTAAGATTTGCCGCGAGCAAATTTTAGCATAATCGAAGTGAAATAATATAAACCCGTCTCTTGAGTCAGATACAGAGTCAGATATAATTAACAATAAGAATCAGAAGAAATAAATTCACTGAAGATACTCTCTCCAGAAATCCTCCCGGCAAGAGAGGTAAATTTAAGGAAGGGCTGCGACTCCGAATTTTGATCACAAATTTTCGCTAAAACGAAGAGTCAGAGGCAAGGGTGGAAAACGCGCTGGAAAGGCTGTGACTACCAATTCGCCTGCGAGAGAGAGTATCTCACCAGAAGGGACTTTTATTCTTCTTTACTTCATTGAATATCTTTACTACTTATTGTTGAATAAATTTCACTTCAAATATGGTCATCTTTAAGACCACCATCACTTATATAGGTGCTTGCTGGACAAAGAAGCATACTTATTTGCAAGGCCTTCCATATATATATATATATAAATATATATTTATATATTATATATTATATAAATATATATAAATATTATATAATTATAATTATATATATATATATATATATAATATATATATATTATATATATATATATAATAATATATATATCTATATATTATATTATATATATATATATATATATATATATATATTATATATTATATATAATATTTATATTATATAATAAAGTATAATAATAAACGACTTTATATACTGCCTAAATGTATATATATATTATACTCCTCTTAATATATCATATAATATATTTGTAAAAATTAATATATTATATATATATATATATTATATATTACAGGTGTAGCGGATACCGCACCGCAAGATTTTTTCTTTTGCGGATCAGGCGGGTAGCATCATCTTATGAAATTATGAGAACTAAATGTTCCTCAACGATTCTGTAAGCGAAGATGTTCAGAACTCGTTGGTAAGGTAGTTTAACATGGCTGAGAGGACTGGGAAAAATAAATGAAGGCACTCTTCCCATATGCTTCGAACAAACACAAAGGTGAAAAGTCTGACAGGTGATGATAATCACGATTCTTAAGGTAATTGATAACCCTTTTTTAAACCGTTGAAAAGTAACTGAGACTTATAGCATCCGAAATTCTTTGTTTGTCAGCACGGGATCCCTAGTTCAATGATGAAAGCGAAGGGCGAAGTGTCAATTTAAATGTACCAATATAAAGGGCAGATAATAATTAGCTAAAACGCTTTGTTACAAAAATATCTAATGCCCTGATGCTGAAATACTTGAGCATGATACATTGCTGTTATTACATTACAAACTTGGAAACGCAAATGTTCTAGATTTTACGCAAGTAAATATTACAATCAATTGTTGAATATTTAAATAAAAAAGCAGGCTGCGGAGGTCGGAGTCGCAGTCGGAGTCGCAGTCGGAGTCGTGCAATATTCCAGGAGTCGGAGTCGGAGTCGAAAATTCTGTGCACAGTGGAGTCGGAGTCGGAGTCGAAAAATTCCTGTGCAGGGAGTCGGAGTCGGAGTCGGAGTCGGAGTCGGAGTCGAAAATTTCTATATTTATGTATTATTATTTATTATTTTATTATATATTACTTTATATTATTATTATTAATTATTCATTATTATTATATTATTTATTATATTATTATTTATTTTATAATTATTATTATCAATTTAAATACTGAAAGTATAAACTGTTAATTTAAAATGGCTGTTTTATATATAAAATAAAAATATTTGCAAATATAATTGTTATAGCATTTGTTTCCGAACGAAATTATTTTGTTGTCATGTATTGTCGCGTGGCAGCATCTTTCTGTTTTCTATAAGTGTATGCGGATGTGATTCTTTGACTATCCGCGGATTCGCGGATCAGTAAAAATCATTATCCGGATGAGGATGAGGATTTTGTAAGTCTTCCACAAGTACTTCATGATATATAGTATAAAGTATAATATATTATATATATATATAATATTAATAATGTATAATATATATATATATATATATATTATATATATTATAATCATATACAAGTAAATATATATATATTTCATATATATATATATTATTATATAATATACTGAAACTATATAGTATATAAACATATATATATAATATATATTAATATATATATATATAATATATATAATATATATAGTATATATATACAGTATATACATATAATATATATATAATATATTATATAGTATATAATATATATTATATATATATATATTAATATATAAATCATATATATATTATATAATATATAATATATAATATATATAATATAAATATATATATAGTAGGGTTATAGCTGGTCATCGCGACGGCCGGAACGCAATCGGCCCGGTGGCCGATTTCCTAGTATATATATAGTATAATACTATAGATATACTATATAGCCACAGTATATATAGTATATAATATATATGTATATACTATGTCCCAGCACTATAAGCTATAATGACTTATTATTAATTTTATATATATATATATATTATATCTATACATATATATACATATTATATATATATAATATACTAATATATATATATACAATTTATAATATCAAATAAATATATATATATATACGTAGTATATAATCATATTATATATATAGTATATATAAATATATGATATATATAATAGTAGTAATATATAAATATAATATATATATATATGATCATATATATATAAAGTATATATAAGAAGGGTTGGAAGTTTTCGTAGCTGGTCAGGACCAGTGAAGATGTCTTCTTCGCCTCGGTATATAGGAAGACAGAGCTAGCAACCTGTTCCTTTCCTTTTGTTTGTATTACTCTTGGACCAGTGTTAGAATCTTATGCGCCTATAGAAGCAAGAATCCTCTGAAGACCTCTGGGTGAACAGAGTTTTTGAAGCCAGTAATGAAAAAGATCCTAGTTCTGACTTGAAACGAGGGCGACACGCCTACCATGCAGAGTATTAACCAGAGGACGGCATCGGAAACGAGAGAAAACGAACTGGTTTTCTAAAATCTCTAACAGGGGTTAGAGTTTTACGGGTCCAAAGAAGAGTTGGACCAAGCTGACAGGGCGAAACCTTCTCTGGGCAGTTGTTATATCTATTGATATAATATATATATATATAATATTATATATATATATATATATATATATATATACTATTAATATATATATAATTTATAATATATTTATTATATATATATATACTATATATTATATATATACTAATATATATATATATAATATATATAATATATATATTATATATATATAATATAATATGATATATTATATATAATATACAATATAGTATAATATAATATTATGATATATATATATATATATATATATATATAATATATTATATATTAATGATATTATATAATTATATATATATATACTATATATATCATATATGAGCATATATATATATATAATATATATATATATATATATATATATATATAATACTATATATAGAGCTATATATATATTATATACTATATATCATATTTAATAGTAATATAGTGATACTTTATATATTATGTTACCAATTGCGAGATAATGGACTCATCTTTTGCACACCACCAATCTCTTTCCCCCAGCCCTCAATCCATTTGCAAAAAAGGTTATATGTAGAAATAATACTTGAAATTAATAATTCTCAAATATGATTAAAAAAACTAAAGCTTCTGAGCCCTTTAAAGGGAGAGTTTGTTTTCTTTTCTTCGGCTAAATGAGTCTGCACGCTGAAAAGATGGTCGCCAGCTACCATGATTGAAGGGCATGCAAAGTATTCCCTACAGAGTTCTCACGATAGAGCTGAGACGAACTGTTTACAATTATCACGGCCACAACCAATGGATCTTTATCGATCCCAGAGTTTTTCCTTTTGAATAATCTTCGATCAATGACAGAGTGTTGCATTGACAGACCTGACCAAGGACTCTTATCGCTGCTAGAAGCCAAAAGAAGGTTCATGGATTCTGCAATGGTTTGCTAACAGAAAAGTAAATGTGTGTCTGTTTCTGCAATCTTTTCCTTTTATTGGCTGATAAACATGTCTGGCTTTAGCGCCTTTCATCAATACGCATCACAATAATTTTAACCCTTGTGGAAACACGTGGGTTCAAGAATTTGGTTATGTATCTAGGATCCAGAAAAGTTACTTTTGCAGATGCGTAATCGTTTTTGCAGATTTTGAAATCTATTATATCTCCAGCATTCGTGTTTCTGTCACCTTTGAAAGGGTTCCTTACTTTTAATGGCAAGCATTTTAGCAACAGCTTTCATCGTTGGCATTCTAGCGGAATCTCGTCTGACAAACAAGAATTTTCTTGAGATAATAGTCTTAGTTACTCTTTGTGCAAACCTGTTTAAGAGAGTGAATACATTACCCCTAAATCGTATTTATCGCAATCCCTATCAAGCGCTTCATTTGTGTTTGTATCGAAGTATAAGGGGAGCCAGCTTCATTTATTTCTCCAATCTCTTAACAGTGTACCAACTACCTATCACACGAGTTGAAACAGTCTTGCGTTAAACGAAAGTTACGGAACATTTAGTCTCATAATTCATGGTAATGAATAACTATCCCTATCAGCACAAAAAAGTTCATAGCGAGTGCCGAATGCCAAACTGCGGATGCGGGTAGAATAACAAATTATGCGGATGCGGATCACGCCTACACCTCGTATTCTTTAACTGTAGTTTTAACCCTGTATAGGCATTTGGCGATTTAGATTCATTGGAAAAGTAGTATATTTTTTTATCAAAAGCAAGTGAAAAAAATAGTTGAAACAAACTTTTTTTGTTATTGGTAACATGTATAGCATTAAGCCGATCAGAGTCGAAATTTGAAATTTGACGTGCTGGGTCCGGAGTCGGATGGAGTCGGAGTCGAAAATTTTTGTTTAAGTGGAGTCGATCCGAAATTTTGTTTTAGTGTTCCGGAGCTCGGAGTCGGATCGGAGTCGGAGTCGGAGTCGAAATTTATTTTACGACTCCGCAGCCACCTGTAGAAAAAGTAACCTCAAAGAAGTGCTAAATAGTAACCGAGACCTACTAGCTTATGAAACTATCAAAGAAAGCCTATGAGATAAAAAGTGTCTGTTGTCTTCTATGAGTACACTCATACATGACATTGCAATATAAGTTTAACTTTGTGTGATCCATTCATTGGATATGGCTGGCTAATGCCAGATGCGTTAAACGTTCCTAGTTTTGGTTGAATTCTTAAATAGTTTTTTACCCTTTTGAGAACACAGAAAATCGGTTGTCTGCTGATGCTGTAGAGCACAGGGAACTGTTAACTACAATGTTCACAAGCTGTCAACAATATTTGGGGTATACAACTTGATTGCGGATTGTATTTGCCTTTAAACTCACGCAATCTAAATTAATGGTGCGACATTCAGCTTTTATTATTTCTTTCCCTAGAAAATACGTCAAATCGCAATAGGCTATCACAGTTATTTCATAGTAACTTCCCTATAAGAGAACAAGCTTCTTTGAACTCTTTGTTGGTGATATAGTCACGTTTAAATGTAGCAGTTAATGCAGTTTTCCATGTTCATGGCAAGTGTCAACTGATCTTTTTGTCGAACGGCGAGCTTTACTGGTTTCAACGATATGTTCAAGAATGGATATGGGCTTGATTTTGAGAGGTCTCAGATGACACATGGCGAGGTAAACAGAAACAGATGGATGAACATCTCCTCCGAAAATTTTATGGGCAGATCCTACGAAAATGCTATTGCAGACCTTAGAAAGGAGTCTTTGAGCCTTTGACCGTGCAGTGCTACCAATGGAAAAAATCCCCAAATCCTCCAGAGTTGGGGATCTTGTGAATTATGAACAAAACGCCAAAAAATGCTAAAACAAGTACAGAAGTTTAACCGGATTAGGTTGCCAGATTTAGCGAAATGTCTGGTTAAACGCTGAAAAATGGTAAAAGTAGGCTGAAAAAATGCTAAACATGCAGAACATTTAATGGATTAGGGTCCAGATTTAGCGATAAATCTGGCAGCTTTCAGTTTAGCTGCTGGAAGCTCCCCCTTACTACTCCCCCCTCAATTTGAAGACCATCAAAAGCAGCCACTGATATGATATCATGACGACATGATGTGATGAATACATGCAAGAGGAGTCTGGCGATCAGCAGCCTAGGAGATGCATGGAGATAGCCTCTCGTGTATATATATATATATATATCATATATATATATATATATATATATAATATATATTATATATATATATATATATATTATTATAGTAATAATATAATGATATATATATAATAATAGTATATACTAATATAAATATATATATATTATATATATAGTAGTATATATTATATAATAATAATATATAAGTAGTAGTATAGATGGTACACCATAGTTTGGAAAAGGGAATCCTATCAGATATCGATTTATTTTTTCCGGTAATACCTAATTTTTTTGGATATTCTTGTGTTTCCGCGCCACGGCGGAGATTGGGCTGGGAGTAATCATTCGAGCGGGTAGCATCTTTATAAATATCCATGTTGTTTGATTCGAAAACGTTCAAAGAGAGAAATTTGACCTTTTGGGCTACATTATTACATAAATATTTTTAAAAAAAACAATGCATTCTCTGAATGCGTAATTCGTATATATTACTTGAAAATGTTTTATTTAAACTAAAGACTAAATATATTTGGTTCTAAAACTTAAATTTTGCGTTTGTTCGTAAACGTAAATTTGCGCGAAAAAGTAATTATGGCTTCAGCAACATTTGGTATATATAAAAATGTTCTAGCTTAAATTTTTTCTAATAAGTTTACCGATACCGATATTTCCTCCTTTTTTTTAAGACGTAAACTCATACCTCCAAGAAGTGACGAATAAAGGTTAATGAATAGCAGGTTGGCGTACACTGTTGGCAGACTGCTTTCGCTGAAGCGTGCGGTCTGCCATGCATGTACGCCAACCTGCTGTGCATCCCATGGACTTCGTTCAGTTAAAAGTAAATATAATCATAATATATTATAATGATATATATATATATATATATATCATATTATATATATACATAATATAGTATATTATACCTTTTAAACTAAACGAATACCTATAGGGATATGAAGTGGCAAGAGTAGTGGGAGAGTTATTTCTTTACTCCGCCATTTCACGTGCAGCAGGTTGTCACTGAAGATTCTGCAGTCCACCGGCGATTGCAGGTGGATGAGAGCTCGGCCTCTTGGCCGGCGGGAAAAGCTCGGCCTACATCTATGCAGGCCGGAAGAGCCTCGGCCCTCTTTGTAGCGGAAAAGCTCGGCCTCGTCACTGCAGCTGGAGGCTCGGCCTTCTTTTAAAGCCGGAAGGGAAGCAGCCCGGCCTTCTTTGAAACCAGAAGAGGGAAAGCCAGGCTGTCTTGTAAGCCAGAGAGGAAAGCCAGGCTTCCTCTGTGTAAGCCGGAGAGGGAGTACGCCATGCTTCTTGTGTATAGCCAAAGAGGGAAACCAGGTTTTCTTTGTAGTACTGGTGAGGCGGTTTCAACGTCTAGTAGAAGAGACGAGTGGAGTCCAACTTCCTTGTAGAGTTTTTCATCCCTGACTTCGTAAGGTCGGATCTGATATTTCAGCTTATTGTTCTATATTAGCAACTTATCTCTGTAGTGGTAGCAAAGCGCTACGAATTATCTCTTTAAAGGCTAATAAGACAAAAGCGAAACAACAGATTATTTATTTTTAACGAAAAAGTCGTACAAAGTTATAATAAAAAAAATTACATATATAATAATCAA
>JABUQX010074186.1:35000-42500 GCA_015478945.1 Trachelipus rathkii | reverse complement strand
TTTTTAATTGTATATTCGTTTGTGGAAAATGAGGAAATAATGGGAACTAAAAATTTAGCTAGTTTATAGTTGTGGGTATTAAAAGCAGCTAATATTGGTCGAAATGGCAAATTGGGTTTGTGCACTTTAGGCAGTCCATAAAGAATACCTGGTGACGATCCTCTGGAATATATTTCGTTAAATGCGTCCTTACTTAATTTTCCTTCGTCGCTAAGCTTTCGTAGAAATCTATTTATCCTATCTTCCAATTTTAGAGATAAACCAACAGGATCAACTTCGACTCTTTTAAATTTTGAAATATCAGATAGAATATCATTCATTTTCTTGTTATAGTCCTCTCTATTCAACAAAACTACACCGTGTCCTTTGTCTGGTTTGCAAATGGTTAATGATGTATCATTTTTTAAAATTTTCAAAGTTATGAAATCGGACTTTTTAATCAAATATGAAAAAACCTTAAAAGGTTTAAAACTATAATAATGCTTAAAAGCCAGATGTTTAATCCTGTCTGTTAACGTATCAAAATCAATCTGATAAGGTTCAAAAGGCTTCACAGACAAAATAAGTTTTTCGAATGCTAAAAAATATTGATTAAAATTAATTTTAAATTTTGGTAGATTAAAGTTTAGGCCTAATGACAAGAGTCTCTTTTCGTTCGGAGAGAGTATTCGAGAAGAAAAATTAAAAATTACCTTATCTGGTTTGGCATCAAATTTTAGGTTGAGTGATTTCAACTTTTTTGCATGACGAAGTTTACAAATACTCACATATTTAGATGTATGTATAGCAATCGTATTAGAAGTGTAGAGGAAATCGATGTAACTTAAAGTTCTCCTAAGTGAAGTAAATTTCTTTTTAAATTCTTGTTCCAGTAATGGTAGAGACTTCTTCTTATAACTAATTTCATTGTTGAGCAACTTAAATTGAAACCCTTTGTACAGGTTACTATTGTAGAGACGTTTTGTGAATAATTTGACATTAATGAATTTCGGGATAACCTGATAAGCTTTACACGTTGTCAGAAAAGAGATATCCAACTTTAACTTTTCCAGGCGTTTGTTCAAATTTTCTGTTGATCTGAGCGTATTAATGACTTCTCGGCCGTATCTTTGTGAAAGAATATCGTTCCTGCTTAAATAAAGATAATGGACCTTTTAAGCTGCACTTATTTTAATATGAGAAGAGAATCAAAGCTCTGAACATTTTTATTTCCTTTATTACAATCGACTTTTCGAGAAAATAACGTTTCTCATCATCAGGATAATAGAATGATAAAATATAATAAAATAAAATAACACAAGTAAAAGGTTCAAATTCTAAAACATTCCACTTATCTCTAAATGTGACAAATATATGAAGTCAAATCAGGCTAAAGTAGGCTATTGTAGTTAACAGTTAGTTGGTTGGCTGTTTAATAATTATTTTAGATAGTTGAAATAAATGGTCTTGAAGAAATATATAAAAGCAGCGTTAAAATAAAATATTATTAATAATTAAACAAATATTAATTAATAATAATCGATAATAATAACCTTAGTAAATCTATATCTTCTAAAATCAAATAATAAATATCTATAGCAAATATAATACATTAATATAATATAATAATAATATATCAACGGTATAATAATAATAACAAAACAATAATAACAATAATAATACACCACAATTAATATGCACGTAATAATATAATATAATATAATAATAATAATATAAATAATAATATAATAATAAAATAATAAAATATATAATAATAATAATAATATATAATATAATAATAATATAATAATAATGAATATAATAATAATAATTAATGAATAATATATATAAATAAATTGAAAAATAAAAATAATAAGAATAAGAATAAGTAATAATAATAATAACAATATTAATAATAAGTATAAATGAATAATAATAATATAATAAAAAATAATATATAATAATAATATAAAATAATATACTACCACAATAACCAATATTAAAAAATGAAGCAAAAATAAAAAGGTAGATATTATTGATAGTAATAATACAAATAACATTGACTGGTACGAAAAAGAATGTTAAAACAATAATCATAATCAAAAGGTTAAAAATTATTATATTCTCCTATTAATGATCCTGCACGCTTAAAGGTCCATTATCTATTAATGGAGGGGTTTATAGTATTATATAGTGACTCTAAATTACGAGTCCTAATGTGATTGGTTAGCTTGGGCATATTATCCGAAAAATAAGGTGTTTGAACTACCTATCTCCATGTGAGTCGCAGTGGTCTCTGATGCTGGAGAAGGCTGGACGGCACAATGGATTTCCCGTTCTTGAAGAAACGCCTCGATGCTCATCAATTGCTGATAGAGAGTTGACGCGTTGTGCTGCCAACATAGACCTCATTGCAGAGGTCACAAACATATTTATAAACTACACATGAACTACAATTAAAAATTCATACTCCTTTAAAGATTCATTAGATACATACGGTGAATTGAATAATGACAATATGACTAGTTTTGACATTGAGTCTTTATATACTAATATCCCTACTCACGAAGCAGTAAACATTTTATTGGATAAAATCTTCGAAGCCGTAGATAACTTTGAGGGATTTTCAAAGCAAGAATTCAAAACTTTATTAAATTTAGCCACCAATGACACTTATTTTTTCTTTAATAATAATTTATATCTTCAAACCGATTCATTAGCGATGGGCTCTCCACTTAGCGCCACATTGGCTAACGTTTACTTGTGTCATTATGAATCGTTATGGTTGGAAAATTGTCCTCTTGCATTTAAACCTAATTTTTATAAAAGATTTATGGATGACATCTTTCATGCTGTTTTCCAAAACAGAAAGTCCAACTTTTTTAGGCTATCTTAATAATCAACTGACCAATATTATTAACTTTACTAAGGAGGAAGAAGAAAATAACTCTTTGCCATTTTTAGATCTATTAATTTCAAAACATAATAATAACCATTCCATTTCAATTTACCGGAAAAAAACTTTTACTAATTTAGGTCTCAACTTTTTTAGTCATATTCCATTCAATTACAAATGTAATAGTGTTAAAACCCTACTTTATCTTGCCTATCATTTATCTTTGAATTATATTAATATGCACAACAAATTTGAAATTTTAACTAAATATTTTAACTGCAACTTTTATCCCACCTCCTTAATTTCACGCCTAATAAACTCCTTTTGAAATAACGTTTGAGATCCGAAGATAGGTATAGCTACTGTTCAGAAAAAAACTTTTATACATAAATTTCGCTTTTTATGACCATATTTACACAAAATTAAACAAAGATTTGTCCTATCTTTTATCACGTCACTTTCCACAACTAAATATTGAATTAGTTTTTTCTTTAGATTTGAAAGTTGCATCTTTCCTTAATAATAAGGACAGAATCCCTCGTGTTCTCCGTTCATATCAAGTATATAAATATGCTTGTGACCACTGCAATGAGGTCTAAATTGGCAGCACAACCCGCCAACCCTCTATCCGAGTTGATGAGCATTTTATTGTTTATTATATTTAATAATGGTAACGATGGCATTATTTATTATTCTTATTATTATTATTATTATTATTATTATTATTATTATTATTATTATTATTATTATTATTATTATTATTATTATTATTATTATTATTATTATAACTCAAAACCTTATCATTATCCATTATCATGTATCAAATTATCATTATCATATCACTTATTATTATTATTATTATAATTATTATTAATTATTATTAATTATTAGTTATTATTATTATTATTATATATTATTATTATTATTATATTATTATTATTATTATTATTATTATTAATATTATTATTATTAATATTATTATTATTAATTATTAGTTATTATTATTATTAATTTTATTATTATTATTATTATTATTAATTATTATCTATTATTAATTATTGATTATTATTATATTATTATTAATTATTATTATTATTAATTATTATTATTATATTATTATTCATTATTATATTATTATTAATATTATATTATTATTATTCATTGTTATTATTATTATTATTATTATTATTATTATTATTATTATTATTATTATTATTATTATTATGTAATATTTATTATTATTATTATTATTATTATTAATAATATTAATTATTATTATTATTATTATTATTATTATTATTATATAATTATTATTATTATTATTATTATTATTATTATATAATTATTATTATTATTATTATTATTATTATTATATATTATTCATTATTATTTATTTATTCATTATTATTTATTACAAGTTCTTTCAATTCTTCTAAATAGTTCTTTATTTTTTCAGAAGAAATTTTATTGAGGACTATTCGAGAATAAAAAGAAGTTAAATAACATATACCAATATTTCGCCTTTATACTTCAGGCAATGATCACGGTTATCTAACTATTTTTTATATGCACGTTTAACAAAAATAAATTTCTAATATATAAAAAATCTCAAAAATTATTTCTACATTAATTGTGACGTTTAAAAAATATAATGTTTGATGAAAAATCAAAAAAAAAAAAAAAAAAAAAAATTAAATTATTTTGACAAAAAAAACCTATTAATATTGAAAACAAGGTTTACCCAAAAACCAACAACTCAATATGTCAAAAAAACATCAAGCATTCATTCAAATTTCCTTAAAATTCCCACATTGATGTCAGGCCTTAAGTTTTTTTAATAAAAAGAGATTCTGCTATACGAAGATAGTTGAAATTACCAACTTGAAATAAAATTTTAAAACAACTAGCAATTTCAACTGTAGGTGGGGATTTGTGATCCGTCGTGTAATGCTCCCATATTTTACTGGGTTTATACTTGTGTTGCATAATTCGGGTTCTTAAAGCGTTAGTTGTGAATCACACATAAAAGGAATTACATCCTACTTCTTTACAATTAAATTGATACACAACTAGGAACCGACCGGGGCCCCGGCCCCGGCCCCGGCCCCGGCCCCGGCCCCGGCCCCGGCCCCGCCCCGGCCCCGGCCCCCGCCCCGGCCCCGCCCCCGCCCCGGCCCCCCGGCCCCGGCCCGGCCCCGGCCAAAAATCAGGAAAAACCCGGGGTTTTCTACCGGGGTTAACTGTAAATTTACATTAAATAATAGAGGGTTAAATCAAACAAAATAAAAAATATATATTTTAATTCCATTACTCCTTTGTTATAAATTGATGCAAAATATATAAACATACCTAAATATAATCAATTTTTTTTTGGTATTTACTATGATTTCAAATTAAGAATTGGGCCTGAAAGTGAAAATTTTTTCACTGAGTTTTTAACATATAAAATATCGAAATTGATATAATCAAACGAATTCGGAAAAGGAAATAAATATTATTGTTACTTTTACTTAATGTATTTTATTTATTTAAAGTAATATTTTCAAAAAAAAAAAATATTTTCAGAAATCTCTTTTTAAAATTATTTATTTAAAATAAAATTAATATATATATATATATATATATATATATATATATATATATTATATTATATACACATAAACACAGATATAATATATATATATATATATATATATATATATATATATATATATATATATATATGATATTATATATATATTAATATATTTCAATACTATTTATTCTTCAAGTATTTCCATTATTTCGAAAAGTTAACTTTTCAAATATTTAATTAATTTCAAAATATTTTAAGGTTTCCTTTTTTATAATAAAATTATCAATTGATTGAGCTTATGTTTAATTTTTTTCCTAAATTTTAAGACGTTTCAAGTGTTTTTGACCTTACATTTTCTAATTTTAGCTAACCCCGGCCCCGGCCCCGGCCCCGGCAAAATTCCCGCCCCGGTCGGTCCCTATACACAACATAACTTCTGTACATCCTCGAACAAATGAACCACGGGTACTAAAATATGAGGACACTCGTCTCGGTGTGTAGTAGCTTCTAACATTTACTCTTTTCTCTGACTTAACATGTTCCTTTGCAATTATGTTTAATTTTCGCTCTTCTGTAGAAAAATTTGCCAAATTTAATGATTTAAAATGAAAAGTTATCTTGCTGTCCATGTCAAGTGAATTTTTATTTGAAGTTAAAATGTTGTTTATAGTTCTTTTAATAACCTTTTCTATTTTAATTTGAGGGTAACCATTATTAAATAAAGTTTTTTGTTATTCTTTCACCTCTTTGTTAAAGAGTTCCCACGTTGAAGTTATTTTATAAGCTCTGTGAATTAGGGTTTTAATAATTGATAATTTATATCTTTCGGGTATATTAGAATCATAATTTGTGTATAAACCTTTATTATTATTATTATTATTATTATTATTATTATTATTATTATTATTATTATTATTATTATTATTATTATTATTATTTTATTATTATTATTATTATTATAATTATTATTATCCCTACCATTATATTATTATTATTATTATTATTATTATTATTATTATTATTATTATTATTATTATTATTATTATTATTATTATTATTATTATTATTATTATTATTATTATTATTATTATTATTATTATTATTAACTTATCATATTATTATTATTATTGCATTAGCTTCTTTCCTTGAAATTCACATTTGTAAACCTTTCATTATATATATTATCATATTATATATATATATATATATATCTATTATATAATTTATATATATATTTATCCAAAAACAAAGAAAATTTATAAAAATAAAATCTATTATTTTTTTATATTTTAAAATATTATATTACATTTATTCAAATAAAAATTATTAAAAAAAATTATTAAAAAATAAATAATAAATTTATTAAACTTTTAAATAAATCTATATATATTTCTTAAAAATATTTTAAATAAATATAAAATAATATTTTAATACTTCTCTATTTTTAAATATTATAGTGTTATTTATTTTAATTTTCTTTGGTGAATATTGATTACACAATTTTTATTTAATACGAATGTGATTTACATTTTCAAAAGGCGCCTTTCATCCCCTTTAGTATTTTTCATTTCACTCAATTTCCTTTTCATTATTGTGAAATATTTAGCACATATATTCATTAACTTTGATTTTACGACACATCTTTATCCTACTTCTTCTTTCTCCTTCTTTATTCAATTTTTATTAGTGCCTCGTCCTTCGTTAATATTGTGCTTTAATTCTATTTTATTTGCATCTACAGCGTGAGAGTTTGAGAGAGTAAATAGGAGTGTGAAAGTGAGGGATACTGAGAAGGGGTGAGAGGAGCATGTTAAGGCAAAAACAGGAGAGAGAGAGAGAAAGAGAGAGAGAGAGAGAGGAGAGAGAGAGAGAGAGAGAGAGAGAGAGAGAGGAGAAAAGTGTTGAAGACAGGGAATGAGAAAGTGAAATAAGAAAGAGTGAGAGAAGAGAGAGATAGGGAATGAGAGAATGAGAAAGAGTGAAAATGAATGAAAAGAAAAAGAAAAGAGACAGAGAATTGAGAATTGACTGTAAATGAGTGAGAGTTAGA
>JABUQX010074186.1:0-30000 GCA_015478945.1 Trachelipus rathkii | reverse complement strand
CTTATTCTAAACTAATTCTAATATGAACAATATATGCATTAAGTCTACTTGAATTATTTACTTTTCGATAATATTAGAACTTCGGCAATAGTTATCAAACCTAAACCTATATTTACATATTTACAAGAATCTTAAATCAGGAACGGGATACTAAATAGAAAACAAGACAATTTTACGTTAAAGCAAAAAAAAAATTACTAAAATTTATTCCGAGATCTTTCGCATAAGATCTTAACTTCCCAGCATTCCTCTCAAATTTCAACATTTCTCATTCTTTTCATTACTTAATTACTCTATTCATTTCAAAGTTCTCAAAAATTTAATACCATGGATTTCTTTTCATAAAAACTATTCACCTAAAACCTTTGATCAGTTTAATCATTATCAACAGCATAAAATAATTACAAAAAAAAAATCAACTTGCCCCGAAGTAGTATGCGTGAGTTAAGCGCTTTACTCACCATCCTAGTTCTTCTCAGCGGCCTTACAAATGGCGTTTCCTAGGAAATCTGACCATTCTGGACTAAACCGGTAAGGAAGTTTTGACGAGACCAATGTCAACCGCAAGGCAAAACCAAATAAGAGAAGTGGATTAGACTCTCTTCTGCCATAGCCTATAGCTATCTAAATCATCAAAAATAAGAGTAGTTGGTCAGACTCTCTTCTGCCATAGCCTTATAGCTACATAAATAATATCCTCTGTTGCAACAGAAAACTAAATCAATTATCATCTTTAAAACAATATCATCATTACTAAAATCATTTTTCAAAACATCAATAACTTCATCAAATCAATAATTACAAATACTTTAATGACTTCAAAACTTAAGAAACTTAATAAGAGAACTTCAATTCCACTTTACTTCTTGATCTTCAGTATCAACTAATATCTCAAAATTTAAATCAAAAAGGATAATCAACAATTCTGCAAATAATCTTTCAATGATTTCTCTATCTCTTCCTCACATCTTTCTTTAACCTTTCTTATGCAAACAATAAATAAATTACTTTAATTCACAACATCTTCAAAAATTATCACCATAAATCACTAAATAAGTAAGGGAATAATTCATAAGCTTTAAACATTTTAAAGACTGCAACCAAATGTAATCTTCATTATTAAATTAAACAACAGTTTGCATACTTCTAAAAATTTCTCGGAATTTACAATCTTACAATTACTTTAATCATCTCACAAAAATTACATAACATTACAACTTAACTTCTTAAGGGAGTGAACAATACTATATAAAATAAAGGGAAATATACATTAAAGGTTCCTGATTAAGAAATAAAGGATATTTATAGATTAAATATTGCCGTCGTTACTAATATCATCACTTCTTCTTTCCTCCTCATCATTATTAATATCAACGTTACTTTCCTCTTTATCATTATCGATATCAATGTTACTATTAATATTATTGTCCTTTTTACTTAAATATTCTAGATAAAGATTGAAAAAAGAAAAGCTATTTACAGGATTCTTACTATTCTTACCGCTCTCATCGTTAATACTATTGTCATTGTTGTTAAGGGAAATATTATCGTCACAGTTACTATCGTTATTACTATTGAATAATCTTAAATGATCCAAGTAAAGATTCAAAAAGGAAAAATTATTTACTAATTTACCTCTACTGTTATAGATTTCACTTTTATTATTAACATTAATGCTGCTATTATTACTACAATTAATACTGTCATCATTATTTTTATCAATATCCTCAACGCCATCACGAATATTTGTGTTTATCTCGCAACTTTTATCATCATCTATGCCATAACCATTATGTCTATAAACGTTATGAATATTATTGTTATCACTAATGTTTTTATTATAATCCTCATCATCACTATAGAAAATATAATTATCATATTTAAGCCTTTTAATATTATAATCTTCAGTATTGTCTATATTACCATTATCTTTTATTTTATCCATATCATTAAAATCATTATTCTCAATATTAACATTATTAGTATGACTACTATTACTATCGTTTATTTGGACAGACTTCTTTTTCTTTCTTTTTCTTTTCTTTCCTTGAAAAGGCTCAGGCTCATTTAGAAAAACTATTATCATATTTCTTTTTCGAGCATGAACAATTTTTAATTTTCTCAAATATTTATGAACAAGTGCTTTAAAAAGGATATCATTTTCATTAAGATTATCAACAAGATCATTATCATTATTTGATTGTAGTGTTACTATGATTTTAATTACTATCATTAGCAGTATCCTCTTTTGAAATTTCTTCAATAGTCTTTGATTTATTGACATTTTATTTAACTTTATCTTTAATACAAGTTTAATATTAAAATCTTTTATTTACGTTAATTTTACTATTAACATTTATTATTAACGTTATTTTTTTTTTTTGCTATTGACATTTAATATTAACGTTACCTTTACTATTAAAAAGTTATTTTTCTGTTGAATTTTATTTTTAACGTTATTTTTACTATTAACAATTATTTTTACTATTGAATTTTATTATTAACGACCTGTCACCTGTCTAGCAAAGTTAATATTGTGAAATTGTCTTCTGTGCGATTGTCCCACCGAGACTGTCACCAATTTGTAAGTTATTAATTTTAATACAAGACAATTTCCAGGTGACAGGGTAAGAAAACTTTTTATTAACAATGATTTTATTGAAACATAATACTTTAGTTAACACAAACAGGTAATTTAATAAGACATAATCGGTAGCGTAGTACTTCAAGTAAGATTTTATTGCACAAAATGTGACACGTGGCCTTCAAAATGGACGCAGAGCTATAGTATAGGATGGTGTGACTGGTCGGAGTTCAGCATAAGAACAGTTTCGACACACAGGCCAACAATAACTCTTTGAACCAAAAGAGTATCTTAAGTGGATAAAATTACATAAAATATAAATACGGTAAAGGTCTTAATCTCATATCTAATATACGGGAGGGAACCTAACACCAGCACCACTGAGTGTATAGGATTGGAACTCCAATGAGTTAGGAACCAGTACCACTGAGTTCGGGGGAGGCAGAAGGCCAGATAGACGAGACTATCTATTGGGGCCTCTCACCAGATCCACTGAGTGAGTAGGGATTGAACTCCAGACACCACTGAGAGTCCTGGAACTCGTAATGAGTTGGGAACCAGTACCACTGAGTTCGGGGGAGGCAGAAGGCCAGATAGCCGAAACTATCTATTGGGACCTCTCACCAGATCCACTGAGTGAGTAGGGGTTGAACTCCAGACACCACTGAGAGTCCTGGAACTCGTAATGAGTTGGGAACCAGTACCACTGAGTTCGGGGGAGGCAGAAGGCCAGATAGCCGAGACTATCTATTGGGACCTCTCAACAGATCCACTGAGTGAGTAGGGGTTGAACTCCAGATCCACTGAGAGTCCTGGAACTCGTAATGAGTTGGGAACCAGTACCACTGAGTTCGGGGGAGGCAGAAGGCCGGATAGCCGAAACTATCTATTGGGACCTCTCACCAGATCCACTGAGTGAGTAGGGGTTGAACTCCAGACACCACTGAGAGTCCTGGAACTCGTAATGAGTTGGGAACCAGTACCACTGAGTTCGGGGGAGGCAGAAGGCCAGATAGCCGAGACTATCTATTGGGGCCTCTCACCAGATCCACTGAGTGAGTAGGGGTTGAACTCCAGATCCACTGAGAGTCCTAGGAAAGGTTTCGGCTGAGTGACTAAGGTCGCTCTAAGGTAGCTTGGCTACAGTTGCCTTTGTGAGAGAGCTTTGCTTTCTGAAATCCTCAAATCTCGTGCCACTCATATTCGTCCAAGAAGTTTAAACAAGTAAATTACGAACTAAAATGAAACGATTCTTAAACATTATTCGTATAATCTAAAGAAATTAATTCTATTGAAATAAGTCAAAATTATTCGTACTTCCTTGAAAATAAAGGGTAACTAATTTATATTTAATAGCTAAGGAAAATTCATTTATTTACAAACTCAAAAGAAACGTTATAACGCCTAATATTATTCTTATCATTAATATTCCTTTATGGACAACTGAAAATGACTAATTACTACTATTTAAATATTAAAATTAATTATCTAAGCCTGGAAAACTTCAAAAACTTTTTTGCCCCTTTCTATCAAAATTATGCTTTGATGACGTCACAACGCTTTGTTGACGTCACAATCTTAAATTCTGCAAGAAGATAACGAAATTAAGCTTTTAACTAATTAGGCTTATTTAATTAATTTTAAAATACAAACTTAAACATTTCTTAATAATAAATATTTACATAATATCTATACCTATTCATTAACTCAATAATGCTTTATTGTCCTAATTTCTTAATTAAGTAAAAAAAATATTTGGATACGTGACTTTCTGAGAGGGCAATCATTGATCAATATCGTATTGTTGCGGAGCTCAAAAGATTTAAACGTATTCTTTCTAATATTTTAATTTGTATAATACATTTAATATTCCAAATAAAATCACTGTTCTTTTATATAAATAATTAAAATAGGAATCTGAAACATCTTAAAGCTTCGTTACACGGGTAACTTAAATAATAGAACAGCGTCAATATTTGTACATAAAATGATAACTACAGATAGTTATAGCTGAAAGGTCAAATTAAGGTAGGACTTCTATAATCTGTGTCTTTTATAAAGTAAGTTGAATGAAAGAAGTAAAGTTTTACATTTATAGTATGATATATCATGATGATATTATTACTGATATATTATAATATATGTACGTATATAATAGTAGTCGTATAAAATATACGGGATGTATAATATATATACGTATATATTATTATATTATTAGATATATATATATATATATATATATATATATTAATATATAAATATATAGTTAGTATATATATATTATATGATATTATATTATATATGTAGTTATTATATTAATATATTATATATACTTATATATACTATATATTATGTATCATATATAGTTATATATATATATACTATATATTAATATAGTATATATATTATTATTTATATATATTTATATATATATATATTATATCTATATATATACTATATATATAAAGTATATATATATTATATATATATATATATATATATATAAAATAAATATATATCTACTAGATATTATTTTATATATGTAGTATGTATATATATATATATATATATATAGATATATATATATATAGTATATTATATGTAGATATATTATATATATAATATATAATATATATATATATAAATATTATATATAGCTATATATCATATAATATATATATATAAAATATATATATATATATAATATATATATATATATATATAATATAATATTATATAATATATATATTATATATATTATATATAAATATATATATATATATATATATATATTATATATATATTATATATATGCACCTATATATAATATAATATATATATATATATAATATATGTATAAATATATATATATATAATATATATTATATAGTAAAATATATTATTTATTATATAAAGTAGTATATATATATAATTATTAGTATATTATAGTATATATATATATATTATATATATACTAGTATAATATATATATTATATATATATATATTTATTATGATATATATATATATATAGTCGCAATATTATAATATCCACTATAGTGTAAGTGATGATATAAGAGTATATAATATATATAAAGGTTATATATTATATATATATATATATATAGTATAGTTTATATAATAATTAATATATATATATATATATATATACTATATATATAGTGATGTTATATATTATATATATATTAGTATATATATATATATCGTATTATATATTATATATAATATAATTTTAGTTAATATATTTATATATTAGTAACTTAAGTAACTATATTTAAAATTGATATATATATATAGCCTTATATATATAATATATATATATAATATATAGTATAATTATACCTATAATTATATATATTCCCGCCTTGTTACATTTAAGCGGCGTTAAAAGGAAGTTTTATATTTATTTATATTTATACTCGCTATATTATATATATATATATATACTATAATATATAGTAGTATATTAATATTACTTAAAATGTTAGTTACTGTTAGCGACACTTATGAACTAATCAATATATTAAGTATATATTTATGATATCAAATAGTATTTGTATATATATACTATATACTATCGTATGATAATTGTATATATATATTAAGTACGATATATATAGCAGGAATACCTTTAAAAGATTCCGTAGCATATCGAGATTATATAATATAGTATATATAATTATATATATATATATATGATATTTATAATATATATATTATATATATTTTATATATATATATATATATTCCTTTGTTACACTTTAAGCGCGTTAAAAGAAGTTTTATATTTTATTATATATATCTATATAATATATTATATATATATATATATATATATATATATACATTATATAAGGTATATATTATATATATAGTTATATATATATACTATTAATATACTCACATATATATATATATAACTATTATATATAAATTATATATTATATATATATATAAATATATATATATATATATATTTATATATTATATATTAAATATATAATTAGTATATAAAATATATATATATATATATATAAAATATATATATATAATTACATATATATATATAATATAATTATATATTATTTATAATATATATATATATATATATAATATATATATGTATTATATATATATAAATATATATATAATATATAATTATATAGTATATTATATATATATAATATATATATATATTTATATATATATACTCTATAATTATACAAATATATTATTATATATATATAATATATATATATATTATATATATATATATATATATATATATATATATATATATATATATATATATATATATATATATATATAATATAAAATATATATATATATATATATATATATTATATTATATATATATAATATATTAGTGATGCAGGTTACTCGCATCCGCATTCCACATCCGCGAGCATCGCACATTTATAAGATCTGGCATACGCATTCCGCATCCGCGCTTTGCTGCCTTCGGATGTTGCGCGGATGTTTATTGTCGAGATTTGATAAAGAATTTTATAATAAAAATACTTAAGATGAATCTGAACGCAAACTTTAAATGAGAGTAATGATGACTCACGATCTCGCAGAATGAAGTTCATAATACTTTGATTCAACAGAGTCTCATGAGATTACTGATGCCAGAAAACAATCAGGCTCTTACAGTTTTTCTCTGTCTCCGAATTAATACCATTAATCTCAACGCTAAGGAAGCTTTTGAACCATCTTCAAATGAAAATGATGACGGTTTAAAAAGAATGAAAGATGTAATAAAACGAGCTAGAAAAAGGTTTTTTGTCTTTTTTCTGTGGAAATTAATGACTTTCTTACTATTGCATCTTACCTAAATCCCCGTTATAAAGGCAAGTTTTTTGTAACACAATATTAAAACAAGTTAAATCGTCACTTTGTGTTGCAGTTGAAAATTTTCAATCCGACCAGTCTATTAATTCGCCACCCATTAAAAGGAAAAAAACGAAATCTACAGAACCAACACCTCCTATAAATAAATCAATAACAGATTCACTGGAAGAATTTCTACAGTCCAGTAGTGATGAAGAAACACGCATTACCAAAAGATGTAGTGCAAATGATTGAAAACTATCACCAAGAAAAACGACTAGATACTAGTTGACTAGGCGTGCAACACCCCCTCCTTGAATAGGGCTTCGCCCGTGAGTGGTGGTGACAATTGTAAAAAAACAAAAAAAACAAAATAAAAACAAATGATGATCCTATTAGTTGGTGGAAAGTTAAGCAAAATGTTTACCCACGCTTGAGTAAACTTGCAAGGAAATACTTGCCTTTCTCCAACTAGTTTTTCAAGTGAGAGAGTATTTAGATGCTGGGCTAATATATAATAAAAAGAGAAACAGACTCTCAGCAGAAAAGGCAGAAAAGGCAGAAAAATTGATATTTCTCAAGCACAACCTTCCTATATTTGAATTTCAAAACTAATAATATATTATCCATTGCAAAATCTCTTTCATTAAGGTCGGAGGTTGGGGAAAGGGGTTGGTGGGGTGCATTTGAGTTGGGTCCCCGTCCCACACCCTGGTAACAATTATATTCATAGACTTGGTGGTAAAACTTGAAAAATATATTATGATATATATATAATATATTATATATATATATATATATATATATATTTATATATATACTATATATATATATATATATAATATATAAACATCGCATTCGCATCCGCGGATGTTAAAATCAAACATCCGCATCCGCATCGGCATCCGCATCCGCGGATGCGAAAAAAATGACATCTGCTGCATCACTATATATATATATATATATATATATATATATATATATATATATATATATATATATATATATATTATATATATATATATATATATATATATATATATATATATGAGAGTTTAAAGAAAATTTTAAATCCGTTCTGTTCTTGCCTATGGCTATTCCTTTAACTTTCAGTTTTTATTGTCTGTAAATCATCAATACTTTTAAGTCTTCATTTCAAAAATACCTTTCAATAATATTTCTTCTTAGATCTTACAGAAATAAGCTTTTCGGAATATGAAATCATAATATCAAACAAGTAAGGAAATATAATAATTGAAAGGGATAGTCACTTGGTTTGAACTGATGATGAGGCTTGGAGGAATGGTGGTTTGGTTTGAACTGGTGTGGAAGCTTGGAAGAACAGTAACTTAGTTTGAACTAGTGTCTAAACTTGATGAAATAGTGGTTTGGTTTGAAATAACGTCAAATTTTCGAGTAACAGTGGCTTGGTTTGAACTGGTGTTGAAGTTTAAAGGAACAACGGTTTGTATTGAACTGGTTCCGAAACTTGGAGGAACGGAGCATTGGTCTGAACTAGCGTCAAAGCTTTAATGAATATTGGCTTTTTTGAACTGGTGCCGAAACAATATTCACTTAGTTTGAGCAAGCATCAAATCTTGCAGGATCAGTGACTTGGTTTTAACTAGTGTCTAAGCTTAGGTGAAGGGTTCTTGGTTTGAACTGATATCGATGCTTGGTAGAACAGAAGCTTATTTTGAGCTGGTTTTGAAGCTTGAAGAAAAATTAGATTGGTTTTAAATAGTGTCTACGCCTGGAGTGACAGTGGTTTGGTGTGAACTTTTTCTAAAACTTGGTGTATAAATTGCTTGGTTTGAACTGGTACCGAAGCTTTAAAGCATTTCCGGCATCTCATATCTAATCACAATTAAACAGAGTCAAGAATTTAAGCTAACATAATCCAAGTTTTTAATTTTTTCCACGAAATACCTTTCAATCTCTTTTAAAGAACAATGATTGTGAAAAAGTGTTGGTAGGAGAGCAATATAAGGAAAATACTATTTAACGAATTTCCGTCACTGATCCGAAAAGATTTAAAAAAATAAATAAAGGGAGAAAGAAAGAAAAAAAAGAGAAAAAAAAGAAAAAAGAAAAAGAAAGCAAAGTCTTGGGAAATGTTCTTAATTTTTATAAATCCGAAGAGAAGACTTTAAAAAGACGCATTTTTGGAACCGAGAGAGAGATTTAGAGGAGGAATATGGAAATTTTTAACATAAAATCACAGGAATAAAAGGAACATTTAATATATACTTTTTTTGACCCGTTTTCACAAAATTTTAACTTGTATAGAGGAGAGAGGAGAGAGATATGTGAAAAGAGTGAGAAGTAGGAGAGAAGATAGTTGGGAGGAAATATAGAAAGGTTAGAGTGGAAGCAAAGAGGGCGGTTGTGAGAGGGCGGAAGAGAGAGCAAAAGGGAATGGTGTAGTAAGATGACGGAAATTTAATTTGAATCGGGGAGTAGATGTTTTTGGAAAGAAGTTAATAAAAAAAATAAAGAATGAAGAAGGAGGTTGGGGAGAGGATTTAAGGGGGAGATGGGGGATTAGTGGATAGGAGAGAGGATAGGTGAGGAAGAGAGGGTGGGGGGAGTACTTTTAGTGGACTATTATGAAATGGTACAGGGGGTGGGGTATGGGGGAGGAAGAAAATGCCCAAGAAAGGTGAGAGGATGGGAAATTATGAAGTGGGGAAGGGAGGGGGAGGATTGAAATACAATATGGAAAGGAAATATTATTAGGACTGTGAATAGGAAATGGAATAAAAAGGAAAGTCCTTTCCGGTCTGGATGGTGTGAGAATGGAAACCTAGTGAAAGAGAAAGTAGAGGGTGGATGGAAATGGGAAAGGTATAGTTATTTTTTTATTGTATATATAATATAATGTTGGAGGGAGTGGTGAGGTTACCACAGGATATTGAATACCGGTCTCTTCCTTCTGTATTAAGGGGAAAGGGGATAGGATGGAATGTGAAATTTATAGAAGGTAACTATGTCTTTTAAGTATGTGTCAGGAAAGTTGTAACGGAAGAAATAATTGTGATTGAGAGAGTAAGAGGTTTTACGGAGGGGAGAATGGGGGAAGAAAAAGGAGGATTTAGGGAGGGAAGAGGGTGGTGTGATCAAAAGTGTTTTACATTAAGATGCTTGTGGAGAAAAGTATAGAAAGGAGAGAGGAAAGGAAAGTGTATGGGTGTTTTTTAGATTTAGAGAATAGCATAATGAAGAGTGAATAGGGGTGAAAATTATGGAGGGTGTTGGGGAAAACATGGGGTGGGGGTAATTTTAGGGGAAAGGTAATTAGGGCTTTTTTATATAAGGAATAGTAGAAATTGGTGTGGAGAGTGTTAGGAGGGGAAAGTGAGATGTTTGGGGATGGGGTGTGGATTGAGGCAGGGGTGTGTAAATGTCGCCGTGGCTTTCAATCTGGTTTATGGAGATTGTTTGCAGAGGAATGGTGAGGGAGGGGAGGGGGGTGGAATTGAAAGGAATGGGAATGATAGAAGGGAAGTGAAAATGATACTGTTTGCGGATGATACGGGCCCTAGTGGCGAAGAGCGCGGAAGGCTGAGGTATTTGGTGAGGAGAGTTTGAGAGAATGTGTGGACAAAAGGGGCTTAAAATAAAATAATCCAGGTAAGAGTAAAGTGTTAGTGGTTGAGGAGGAGGAGAGTGTAAGAGGAGGAGGTGTTAGAGGGTTAGAGTAGGGGGTGTAAGTATTGGAAGAAGTAAAGGTTTTAAGATATTTAGGGATGGGTTTGGGTAAGGGGGGAGGGATGAAGGAGGAGATAGAGCAATAGAAGAGGTAAGAATAGGTGAAGGAATGAGAGCTTTGGGTGGTCTGAGAGAAATATGGAAAGGGGGGGAAGATTATAACAGAAAGTCAAGGATAAGTATTTCGAGAAAATCTGTGTACAGCGGTAATTGTACGGGTGTGAAAACGTGGGGGTTGATGCAGGGTTCCAGGGAAAAGTTTTGGAAGTATTTGAAAGATGAAAAGGGTTGAGGAGCGGTTTTGTGGGGGTCAGTAGAAAGGGAGAGGATTTAGGAATAGGGTGGTGAGGAGAGATGTGATTGGAGGAATGTCTGGTGGGAAGATGCGGGAAGGAATGTTTAAAGATGGTAGGGCATTTAGGAGAATGGAGGAGACAGAGAGTGGTTAGAAGATCCCCCTTTCTTATATATATATATATATATATATATATATATATATTATATATATATATATATTATATATATATATATATATATATATAATATATATATATATTAGGGGTGCACCGGAGAGTAAATTTTGGCTGGAGGCTGGGGGCTGAGGGCTGGGATTCCGGCTGGAGGCCGGAGTCTCCGGCTGGAGAATGAAATTTCATTTTATACTTACCCTTCTATATATATATATATATCTATATAATATATATATATATATATATATATATATATATACTATATATATATTACTATAATATATATATAATATATATATATATATATATACTATATATATATATTATAATATAAATTGCAATTACTATATATTCTCAAATTCGAAAAACAATCTAGATATCTTTATATGCAAATCACCGGAAGTTAATGGAGAATATAATTAGATGCTACAACCATTTTTGAAGAATTAACTAAAAGAGCGAGGGATGATGATGTAGATTTATTCTTGAAATAACCTGCAGTTAAAGCAATTGCAAAATATTAGCAAAACTTGGAAGGATAGCGGTGTAAAAAACTATGAAAGATGAGCTTTTAAATTCTGTTACTACTGAACGTTTTGGTACCATTAAGAGAAGAAAACTTTATTTAATGACAACCAATAGTTCAAAATCCACAATACAAATTAGCTCCCTTTGATATTATTAATCAGAATAAAATATAATTTATGCTCAAGAATAAGTAAAACTTTTTATAAAAGCTTAAGAAAATATTACATTAAGTTTAGATTCTGGTTATCAAAAGGATGATCCAAATGATCAGTCTCATACAGATTCCCAAGAAGAATCTGAAAATGAAACGGGAGATATTGTGAGAAGGAAGCATTCAATTTTCTGGAAGTGCTTTTGATGACATGCTACAAAAAAAAATCTTCAGAAGAAAATGAAGAGTATTCAGATACAATCAAACCAAGTGGACCTGATCAAAGGAGAAAAAAGTTAAAATGTAAAACGTATACAGCAGCAGTGAGAAAAACAACATGAATTAGAAAATACTATTTAAACTAGCTGATAAATATTTTTGCAAGCACTGATAAGAACGAAAATCGGATGCTGATTCACTGTTATGGTGGAAAGAAAGAAAAGCTCTTTATCCTGATTGCATTTTACCTGAAATTAGCTAGGAAATATCTCTGTTCCACCTTCAAGTGTATTTACGAGAGAATGTTTAGCCAAGCCGGAAATATTTATACAAGCAAAAGGAATCGTCTTTCTCCAACACAGTGATCAGCTCCTGTTTATTCATCATAATTTAAGAGCAAATTTGGATTTGATCTTTAGAGAATGGTTACTAAATAGCAATGCATAAAGCTAGGGAGATTTCCCTTTCACTGACTTTGTGTTTAAAAATATAATTTTAAATTTTTTTCAAAAAACAAATTCTATTGTGAATACTCTATACAGTATCGAAAACAGCTGGTACATGCACTTTATAATATATACTAGTATATATATATAATTATATATATTATATAATATATATGATATATAATATAATATAATATTATATATATATATATATATATATATATATATATATAATATTATTTATATATATACTATAATATTATATATATATATATAATATGATATATATATATATTATATATATATATATATATAATTATTATATATATATATATATATTATATATATATAATAATAATTAATCATAGGTGATAGTGATATATGTGTGTTGGGTGATAGGCTTCTGATTGAAATAAAAGGTATGTATAAGGATAGTGAGGCGTGTTGTAAGAGTAATAACTGGTGTCAAAGGTGATTGGTTTATATTAATAATAGCGGAGTGAGACAGGGTTTTGTGTTATGTCTCCTTGGTTATTACAATTTATATATGGATGGGGTTAGGAAAGAATTAGAGGTGGGGGTGCAGGGAAATGGTGTTTAGAATGATGGGAGAATGGAGATGAGTGGAGGGTAACCCCTGCCTATTATAGGCGGATGATTTGGTTCTTTTTGTGGTGAATCTGAAAGAGAGCTTTTTAGAAGATTGGTAGAGAGATTTGGCCAAGGGTGTGTAAAAGGGGGGTTTGAAATTAAAACGTAGATAAGAGTAAGGTTAATGGTTGTGAGTGAGGATTGCCCTCAGGTGTGAAGTTATGTTTTAGATGGTGAGCACCTGGAACAGTGTTTGAGTTTTAAATATTTAGGGTATTATGTTGGATGAGAAGGGTATGGATGATTCAGAGTGTAGTAGGACAAGTTGTGAATGGCAGGAAGGTGGCTGTGCAATTAAAACGTTGGTAAATATAAAAGGACTAAGTCTGGAGTGCGCTAGGGTCTTACAATGGGGGTATGTTTTACCTGTGTTAATAATATTTAGTAGTGAGACTATGGTCTGGAATAAGAAGTATATGATCTAAAGTTTAAATGTGTTCAGGACAATCTAAGGGGCGTGATAGGTGTGATAAGAATTGATAATTAGGAATGAAGGTATTAGAGAGTTTGTGTGGTGTGAAGAAAAGGGTACAACGAGAGAATAAATGAAGTATGTTATGGTTTGGTCATGTGGAAAGGATATATAATAGTCGGTTGGTTAAGCCGAATTGGTAAAAAATACGGGGTGGAGTGTGTGGGAACCGAACCGGCTGGGAAACCCGAAGAAAAGTGGATTGAGTTCAGTAAACGAATGGAAGAGAGAAATGTGCGTTTGGCAGAGACGAGAAGAAAAGTTCATAATAGAAGAATGCGCTTTGTTGTAAGGGGGTATGGGTTGTGGCCCACCTGGCAGGGGATGAACCTACACTTGACGAATTTATCCAATAAGTGAGGATCTCGTCGGCGGTCCCGTGAAGCTCTAGGGTGGATTCTTCTGACTGCGACCGAGTTTTTACTAATTAATGTTACAGAGGGGGGCGATAGGCTGGGCTTTCTTTTTTTCGACTTTTGTCATATTCTTGTACTGCTTTTCTTTTCCGATGCTTGTTCACGCCAACCTTACTCCCAGTTTTGGGGAAACAAAAGGAGATGAAGTATATCATTAATCGAATATATATAATATATATATATATATATATATATATATACTATATATATATATATGATATTATATATATGATATATATATATATATATAATATATATATATATTTATATATATATATATATTATATAATATAGTTTCAAAGATGTTAGTTTTTGTTAAAAACGAAGCGCTCTTTAATATTTAAAGATTAAGGATATATATCATAAAATTTTAGTAAAACTTTACTTTTTGATTCCATCATTTTCTGAAAAAAAATTTCTAAGTTCAGAAAGTTAGGTTAAGTTAGGTTTTTTTTTAAGAAAATTGTTTAGTGGCAAGCTTACTGGGATAATTCCAGAAGCTTGCCGCTAAAGGAATTTTCTTAAAAAACTTAACTTAAAATTTTCTGAACTTAGAAAATTTTTTTGAACTTGAAATCTTTTTTCAGAAAACTAAAAGGATCAAAAAAGTAAAGTTTTACCCATAATTTTTAGTCTTTTGGTCAGATCTGGTATGTAGTTTTGCAAGATTCTTTTACGCAAATTTCATTTACCTATTTCTGTATTCCATTTTTAATAGCTAGATTTATCAAAAGTATATTTTTTGTTAGGGGTAGTTTTTTGGATATCAAACCCTTTTTAAGTTGTTTATCAAATAATTAGTCAGTTTAGAAAATGGTGTCATATAGGCCTATTCTATTATTATAATATTATTATATGCTTATAAAATATTAATTTTTAGTGTTGACCTAATTTGTCTCTTTAAAATCTCATAAAAATGATTAAAAAAAATTTTTTACACTTTATGTATGAATCAGCTCTTATGATAATAAATTTATTTTCTTAAAATGTCTCATTATTACTTTCATAACCATCTAATAACACTATTTTATTTTCAAAACCTCCAACCTTTTAAAAATATAAGTCTCCGGCAGGAGAAAGCCGGAGACTAGTGGTCTCCGGCGGGAGCCGGAGATCTTTAAAAAGGCGGAACTCCGGCCAAGCCGGAGCCCGGAGGCCGGAGATGCCGGTTGCATCCCTAAATATATATATATATTATAATATAACATATATTATATTATATATATATATAGTATATTATATATCACTATATATATATATATATATATTATATAATATATCATATTATAATATATATATATATTTATATCGAGTTTTGCGCGCCTATAATTTTTTTGGAGTGCGCCTGCGCCTATGCCGCCGGACTAGTGGCGCATAGCGCCTTTGCGACTATATTTTTTGTCATCATAATCTGCGACTAAGCAACCTATGCGTATGCGCCTGCGAGCGACTTTTCCACGCAGCCGGTGCCTCTGTTCGCTAAAAATTTATTTGCAAAGTAAATCTTTATTGCGAAAATAAAAAATGCTTTTATAAGACAGAAAAACACATTTATTTATTTTTTGTATATTAAACACTGTAAACTAAATATCTAACAAACGTCCTCTTAACCTCTCCCATGTCCTTGTGGTCCAATGTTTCCCCAGGAGGTCCAGCATGAGCGCTGCAAAAAGTTGCAATTTTCAGAGAGCCATAGTTGCCAAATCTTTAATAATGTAGTTAAAACTGCTGATTTAGTTTATATATATTATAACTATATATATATATATATATAATATATTAAATTATATATATATATATATATAGTATATATTATATATATAATATTATAATATAATATATAATATATATTATATATATATATATTATTATATATATTAAAAGTTTTAACAACTGGTTTTTAGAATGATACAAGTTAGTCATGCTTCTAAATTCAAGCTTTTAAGTGTAAAAAAAAATTCTTTGTTCCTGTTCATAGGCGCGGAAAATTGGCTATGCGCGTATGCTTAGTCCGCTTTTTTAAAAATTGTTGCGCCTATGCGCCTACGAATTGTCATTTTAGCTAGCAATAAACAGATTTTGTCTTGCCTTTGCTTATTATTAGCTTTTTTTTTAGATCTTACAATTAATAATTATTTGTAAAAAGTTTTATTAAAATAGGTATAATTTGTTTTTTTTTTTTTTTTTTTGTAATTTTTCTCTATGAGTATGTTTTTTAATTTTTTTTAAAAATGTCTACTCAATTCAATCATTCGCAAAAAAAAATTTCTGTAATTACTTTAAATTTTTGTCTCAAATTAATAATAACTCTACTCTTTTGTTTAATGAATGCCAGTTTCTGAAGGTTTATATTTGTTTGCATCTAGTAGATTGAAAACATATGACTTTGTTTTGCTTGTCAAATTACTAAATTTTACTTCATATTTTGAATATTTTAAATATATTCTTTTCAGGATCTCAAAATATGATAAAATTGTTGTTCTGGGAAATTCTTGTATCAGTTCCTACTTAAATCAACTAAAGGGTCCTAAAGTAAGTTTAAAACAGGGCAGGACTTTGCAGCAAAATACTAAAAAATGTATTAAATTTTTTCTTTAAAAAATGACCAGTAAATATAATGTACTTTTAAATTTTTCAGGTATGTGTTATGTCAGATGATATTTCTACTGATAATTTATTGGATTATATTACATGTATAAAAACTCTCTTGCCACCTAACACATTATGGGTGCTTGTAACTGAGATTGAGTTTCTTTTTAAAAGTATACTTAGAATATGTTCATATTCACAGTGCAAACTTCTGCAAACATCACAACCAACTTATAAAGTTGCCTCAGTTTCTAAAGCCCTGAATACTTTTGAGGAGATGAAAGAAACTTTGAATATTATTGAAAGAAATGTGAAGTCTGTCCTGAATTTAAATTCGGATTTTATGTTATTTCCACCTATACCACCAGTAATGATAATTGATTCATCTGTCACACATAAAAATCTTCATCATTTGATGTCGAAATATCCAGGAAGCTACATTGGTTCAAATGAAATGGCTTCCTATTTCAGTGATATTTTTGAAAAGGTCAGTTCAAATTTTACTCATCTTACTATGTCTGCCTTAAATAGTTTGGGAATCTCTGCAGAACCTCTTGAAAATTATTTATGTTGTCAACTAAATCAAGTAGACTTTATTTATGACAGTGCTACTTCACCTCCAAATAGGTTGCCTTTTTACAGTGAATGGTTGAGTACATTTAGAGATGTGTTTTCTTGTGTGGGTTATTCTAGTGGTTTTGAAGCATCAAATACAAACAGAAACTTGTGAAAAATTAGGGGGAGATCCAAAATTAATATCAACCCAAAGAATCGAGCAATCTTCTTCTAATCCAACTAAAATAGGACAGGAATGTAATATAGCTGCTGATTCTGGACCTTCAACATTACCTGCCTGCTTGGAACAAGATATGGAATTGGAGACACTTGATTTTGATGATGAATTTTCTGATGAAGATTTATACAATGAACTTTTTAATGATTCAGTTGATAATATTTCAGATACGTATTCTTCTGAAGATGCAAATAAACGGTCCTCTAAATTTGGAGAAGAACATTCAAATAAAGGCTCATGTAATGACTCAGCACTTCATATAACAGCAGAGATTGGGTCAAGTAAGTTAAGGTGGGAAAAAGATCAAAATATTAATATCATAGAAGACAATGAAACAAAGCAAAGCCAGACTAATAAAATTGAAGATTATAGTTTCTTTAATTCGAATTTCTCCAGTAATCAAAATATTGAATCAGATTGGGAAAAATTGCTTATTAGTGAGGAACTGGAGAGAGAAATTCTAGAAGAAGATGATGAAGTTGAAGAAGATTCAGCTACCGAAAGTGATTGTGTTGCAGAAAACAAGACTTTAAATGGTGATAATGGTAGTGAACTTTGTGTTTCCGTAACTGCAGACAAAAGTGCAGGTTTGGTAACCATATCTGAAGATTTAAACAATGAACAAAAAGCAATTGCACATGGAAACAAGATTGTTGAAGAATTCGAAATTACGCATTCGATGAGCACCAATGCGAATTTAACCCAAAATGTCAACATAAATGAAATTGATATGATTGAGATAGTAGAGGCAAAGAAATTGAAGGAAACAGAAAACCTTGCAGTAGTTGTTAACAATGCTGAAGGCTTAAATAGCGAGAAAAAAGCAGGCCCACATGGATGCAAATCATTTGAGGTAATTGATAATACAAACCTAATGAAGAGCAATATAAATTTACTTCAAAATGTCAATGTAAATATTCTGAATGAGATAATAGAGACGGAAGAACCAGACAAAAAGGAAAATGAATCTGGAATAGTGGTTGAAAACACTTCAAATGAAGGACCCTCAAAATTAGATTCGACCAATATCATTGTAGAGAATGTTGAGGAAAAGGATAATAATGCTTTGAAAGATCATTATCGTATAAGTGAGTTAAATGAACCTCTTATTGGAAATAAATCTTCAAGCTCATCTCAAGTTACTAATATTAAAGATAATGATGGTGCTAGTACAGTATGTATTAAGGATTTAGCATCATCTTGCAATAATATTGATAACCTAAATCTAACTGAAAACTCTATTTGTGATACATATTCATTATCATTAGAAGCACAGAAAAACGGGGAAATTTGTGTTCCAAAAGACAAAAATAATAAGATTAATTCTGATAAAAATCTTTCATTTAAAGAGTCAATTGCATCATCACAAGATGATAATGATGCCATAAGTGAGAAATTTTTGGAATTAGAAACTGAAAGAGAGAGAATTAAGATTTATGATATACCCTTACCCCCTCAAAGTGAAATGAGTCAGAAAACTAAAGCAGTTATTGAAAAATGTGTAAATGATTTATCCCATATTAATAAAGGAGGTAAAAGGAATGAAGGAAATACAATGATAGATAATTTTGATGCCAATGTTTCACTTATGAATAACTTTAACATTGAAACAGAAAGTAATGAAAAGGTTGATGTAGTGCATAAAACCACTGCAAACCCAACCATAGAGCATTCCTCAAAGATCAAGATTAAAAAAGAAAGTGACGAAAACACTGATAAATCGCATAAAATGATAGCAAATTCAACTGTAGAGGAGTTATCCATGACTGAAATTAAATTACATAAAAAAACTGCAAAATCAATTAAAGATCATTCCTCCAAAAGTGATATGCAGACGGAAGGTGAAAAGGAAGGAGCAAGTGACGAAATCATAATTTTAGAAAAAGAAAAAAAAACCTTCCCATATGTTTTACTCTCTGATTCTGAAGTAGAAGAGGAAGAATCTAATAATACTAAGTCGGAAAAAGAAATGAATGCTTCAGAGGTAAAAAAAGCTGAGAATATAATACCACATTATAAAGATGGTATGATTCAACGATATGACCATCTATACATAATTGGTCAATTTAACCCATTATTCATAAAAAATCAAAAGCTTTTGAATTTTACTTTTATTAATAAATCCGTGTCAGATCTAAATGAATGCAATGTGGTAGATGTCTTGAAGGAAAAAGGTTGCATAAAAACAAATTCTGTGTGTATATTTATATGTGACATATTAGACATTATGAAAAAACATGTTGAAACTAAATCCATTGCTTCTAAATCTCAAGGAGACAATTTCATTGCATACGAATTAAAGGAATCATCTGACCCCACTGAAGAAGGAATATTGTTCATCAGTAAGGCTATAACATCGTTCATAAAAATTTTTGATAAGTTGAGAAATAAGTTGCCAGTGGTTGTAATGCCTCTTCACCCTTACATGCTTACTCCGCAATTCAATTTTGCTACGACTGAAAGCTCAGCAGACGTAACTAGGCTTTTTGTTCATGGAACTTCATACAAATGGATTCATTTTAGAAATCATTTTGTGAATGAATGGGTGAGAGTTTTGGACACAAATGGTAAGAATATTAATACATCCTGCATAAAGTCTTTTGTAGCTAAACCTTCATATGTGTATCCTATTTCGAAAGCTGAACTGAAGGGTATTATAGAAATAAAAATGTTATGTAAAGTTAATGTAAGTTTATTTCAAGCTTTTAAGCCAAATTTAAGAGAAAGTTTAAAGAAATCTGCAGACCTCTCAAAAGTAAGTATTTAATATTTTAAGACATTACTAAGTTTATTATAAATCCCTTTAGTTGTAGTAACTATGAGCTATAGTTTTGTTTGTTTCTTTTCTAACACGTACACAAATATATATTATATATTATAACAGTGCGGGCATCGTCTTTAAGTTTTGCTACACCTCAAATTTAAAAATGATTAAAAAAAAAGCCATAGGATGTGATAGAAATATGAAAATTTTTGTCAAGTAATGGATCTATTTTTTTACAATTTATTACAAAAAATTATAGATAATTAAGAAAATTAACAAAGAATGCCTTTTTCCAATGCGAAATTGTGTGCTACGGATATGATATCTTACGATATTTATTGTCAATAACATTCAATTAAATAAAATGGCTCTAACTTCTTGCGGCCCTAAAAATAAGCCCAATTTAAAATTCTGAAAAATAAGACAAATATAGGCTTATATAGCAACATACGAAAATAAAGATTCAAATTATTCCTATAGTACTTTTATTAATGTTCATTTGGCTTTATATTCATAGCAACTTGGAGTTATTCCATATAAAAATTAAGCTTCAAATTTACAATTGTTGATTTGTTCCATAGTAATGTCCCTTTTTTTACTGAAAAGGGAAGAGAGAGTCAGAGACACTAAAAGTCAGTTTATTATTGGAGGAATGGGTGTTTATTTTTTGCAAAAAAAATAGTAAAATATACAAAAAATAATTACCCGTTCGATATAGATATATACTATATAAATATATATCATATTATATATATATATATATATATATATATATATATATAAATATAATATATATATAAGATAAATATATAGAGAGAGAGAGAGAGAGAAGAAGAGAAGAGAGAGAAGAGAGAGGAGAGAGACGAGAGAGAGAGAGAGAGAGAGAGAAAAGGACAGAGAGAGAGAGAAGAGAGAGAGAGAGAGAGGACGAGAGAGAAGAGAAGAGAGAGAGAGAGAGAGAAGAAGGAGAAGGAGAGAGAGAGAATAGAGAGACGAGGAGAGAGAGAGAGAGAGAGAGAGAGGAGAGAGAAAGAGAGAGAGAGAGAAGGAAGAGAGGAGAGAAGAAGAGAGAGAAGAGAAAGAAGAGAGGAGAGAGAGAGAAGAGAGAGAGAGAGAAGAGAGAAACAGAAGAGAGAGATGAGAGAGAGAGAGAGAGAGAGAGAGAGTCCAAACCTAAGATTAGCAGGCAATGACGTTTTTCGTATTTTGTTCTAAAATTTACACCCACAATACAATTTTATATTAGCTTGCTTTACGAATGTGTCGAAGCATGCAATCATTTAAAAAAAAAAAAAAAAGTCCTATATTCCATGCACAAATTTTCACATCTATATAAAAATTAGTAATATCCATTTGAGGATAAATCCTATCAGATGTTGATATTAAAAAAGATAATTATTTTATAATATGTCCATCTTAAGCAGATTATAGTCTTTTTAATTGCAGAATGGGTTCGAATGCATGCAATCGATTATTAAAAAAAAAAAAGTTGTAATTTAGCATACACTTACACATAAATATAAAAAATATTTACTAGATTCTTATACTATATATATATATATAATTATAATAATATAATATATACTATATATATACATATATAATATATAATATATAATATATATAAATAAAATATATATAATATATATATATATATATATATGAAAACTTTTCTACATTCTAAAAGTCGAAGAGCTAATCTTATTTTAAATAAAGAAATCAGCAGATATAAATAAGGTACGTTTATATATATTAAGTATATATATAATATATATAAATAATATATATATATATAAATATATATAATAATATTATTATATATTATTATATATATATATATATTATATATATCTATATATATAATATATATATATATACTTGCACCTCCCCCCGAACTTTCTATACCACTTATGTTATATATATATAGATAATATATAATATAATATATATATAGATATATAAATATATATATTATAATATTATATATATATATATAATATTATTATATAAATATATATACGGTATTAATATATATATTTCCTATAAAATGAATTTCTCATTCAGAATAATTAAAAATGAGATTGACATAGTAAATAAGTATAGAGACAAGTTTTCCATTTCTATATAATTTGTTTCTTTGTGGGTTTTTTTTGTAACTTTTAAATATTAATATATACTATATATATATATATATATAATATAATAATATATATAATATATATATATATATATATATATATTATATATATATATAATATATATATATATATATATATATAAATATATATATATATATAATAATATATAGTATATATATATAATTACTGTATATACAAAGGTGGCACCGTTAATGAAAAGTTAACACCGTTTTTTCACTTAATCTTAACAAAAAAAATAACGGCTTAAATCATTTAAAGCCTTGTCGTCATCATATTTTTGAGTTATCTTAACGTTAACTCCTTCAAAATATGTAAAATAGTAATGAAAATGTTAATTTTTTTATAATAATAAACCCTAATAAATTAATAAGATATTAAACCTAATCCAGACTTAAATAATTTAGGCTGCTTAGCAGATAGTTTTGCCGCTTGCCAAAGATACTTCCAAAGCATAAATACCTTAATTAATACTTAATAGTATATTATTTGTAAAAAAGAAAGGATATGACCAACTTAGCAACGAACAATAGTATATTTTTATAAATTACATCGAGTTTTGAGGAATTCTACGTGCTACCCCCCCTCGTTCAAACTATATCTCGATGTCCAATACTACACTTCCCTCAGTGTTGGAAGCACGCACATTGTCCAACCTATTCCGAAAAAAAGAAGCCACTCTGATAATCCCAACTATCGCCATATAGCTCTCACTTGTATTCTATCTAGATCTTGAACCCTTCATTAACTCTCACTCTTACCATCTGAATCTCGATTCTCTTCTTTCCGATCCCAATACGGCTCGGCGTTTAAAGGCTCACTAGCAATACTCCTATTTAACGATTATGATTTTCCGCTCTTAGAAAAACTACGGAACTAGCGGGGCTCCGCTTGACATATATAGCCAAAAGCATTGACCGGTAGTGGCCACGCTATCACTGCTCTCCAAGCTCCCCTCCTTGGGGTTCCTCCTTATCTTTGCTTACTATGTCTAGCTTTTCAAGCGCTCAATATCGCTGTGGTTTGGAGCGACATCTCTTGTTCGTCAATAGTGTGTCCTCAGGGTTCGCGTCTTATCTCTACTTTATTCTACTTTTCATTAATATCTTCTCACCTGCCACATCTAACTCTATCACTCATATGCCGTTGACTCGACCCTCATCCTCAACTCATTCGAGTTCTGCTCCTTCTTTGACGTCTAGAATTGCCTCTCTCTTTAAACAACTTTCCAATTCTTTCCGCTATCTGGATAGAATGTCCGATGGTCTTCTCAACCTGTGAAATTCAATTCTTTAAAAACTCAACTTCTACATATCTCCCTCTCTAAAAACCTTCTAAACTTCCATATCTTTCGATGGTTCTCTCGTCTCTCTGTTGACAATATAAACATCCCTGCCTTAAGAAAACAAAAAATGCTGAAACCTCATAATCACAACGTTGCTAGCGGCCTCAAAAACTGGAGTTCTTTTTAGATGCGGAGACTTTATTCCTCTTCTCAGTACTCCAGCTATACAAGGGCTCCACCCTTGTATGGAACTGTTCTCATATCTGGCTCGTCACCGCTTTTTAGACAGGTCGATAAAAAAAAAAAAGGCTTATAAACTGTTCTGTACTTTCCAGTTCACTTACCCTCTATCTTTGCGCGACGTTGGTATTTTATCTCTTTTCTATAGGTACCCCTTTAATGGCGAGTCTTACCACTCGCGGACCACCACCTTTACGACTCCGTAGCACAAGGGCTGCTGTGTCTGCGCACGAGTTGTTAGATATTGGTAACTCCAGCTAGTTCGCTGCGGCTTCCTATCTTTCCCCACCTCTGTGCTGTGACATCTCTTCCACTCTGTTTCCGGCTAAAATTTAATCGCCCTTCACTTTAAAGCCTGCGTCTGCTGCTCATCTGCGTAATTTACGCTAATGCGGATGAAATTTTTGGCGTGCAACACCCCCCCTCCCTGAATAGGCTCTGCCCGTGAGTGTGTGACGACTGTAAAAAAAAAAAAAACTAACGAAAGAATTAAGACTCATTGAATCGGGGCAACAGCACTATCTCTTTTTTTCTCTGCGAACCATTAAGAAATGAGATACGAGCATAAAAAAACTGTTAAGCATTACTAGACGAAATTAAAAACCGAGTTAAATTAGATATAAGGAGAAAGTTTAGAGGGGATCATTCCAAGTGTTAGGAAAATAAATAATTTATGAACGAATCGACCTAAAGTGTTATCGTTTGTCACGAGTGCCTACGCTCGCATAAGAAATCTTTTTATTTTTAGCAAGAATTAGCAACATGTTTAAAATCAATAACTGCATCTTAACATACTCTTATATTTAGGAATAGAATAAACAGAAATAAAAAAATAATATATTATATATGAAATATAATTCAACTATTGGATGGAGTTTATCGATTTGGAAGAAATTGTATTAAAGCTAATTTTATCAAATGTACCTCTAAGCGCCATCTGTTTGTAAAATTTTTTTCATTAAGGACGTTCCTAAATTCGGCAAGCACGCGAAATAGCAACCCTTACAGAATTAGGAAATTCCTTACGTTGGTGAGCATTTTCCTAAACGGAAAGTTTGACCAAAAACGAACGCAAACTTTAGCATTTCCTACATTTCGTAAGCACAAATGCAAAAACGAAAACGGCTAATACAATTTAAAATCGAAAAAAATATTTTATAAACTCGTAAATTAAGTAAACGGTTAACGGTGTAGGAAAAAATTTTAACTCGTTAACGTTAATTTACAAAGGTAATCGTTAATAGTTCGTTACTTTTTCGAAATTAACGAAAGCGTTAAAAATTAACGAAAATTAACGAGTTAAATAACGGATTAACGCTTTAACGCGGTAATGCCCATATTTTAGTAAATAAATATTATTATATATATTATATATATATAATATATATATAATATAATATATATATATATATAATAATTATAACTATATATATATAGTATATTATATCACGACTCATACTCTGCTTCATAGTGAAAGAAAGCAAAGTATTTGTGTGTTAATAAGCAATCATATATTATATTGTATTAGTAATTTCTTTCCTTGTTATTACCATTCATGTACGAAACATCTTGTATGACCACATCATTTTTATTTTTGGAACAATTAAATTTTTAATTATTATTATTATTATTATTATATAAAAAAATTATTATATCCTAATTTTATTCACCATTACGAGAATTTCAATCTATTGTTGTTTATTTATTTGAACATAGAGGCGGAAGATACTACTGCAGATGTAGCAAAATAAGATTTGCGTAAATATATAGATATTCGTGTGTATTTGGATAATAGAAAATCTTTTTCATAAACAAGAAATTATTTTTTTGACATCTTTCCAGGAACCAGAAAACTCGAAATTAAAGTTACATTTATCGGAATCTCTTCCTAACCAGTTTTTCATTGAAATATCAAAAAAAGCCTAAAGGAAAAAGCAATATGCAAATTTGAAAAGGATAATATATATATATATATATATATAATATATATATATATAGTATAGATATATATATATATAATATATATATATATATTAATATAATATAATGATATATATAATATAATAAATAGAATATATATATATATATGTATATATAATATATATATATAGTATATATATAGTATATAGATAATATTATTCCGTTCCGTTTTTGCATACTTCTTCTTTTCTATATTTTATTTATTACTCCTCTCCCTATTAGTATATATTATTATTATTATTATTAATTATCTTATATATTGATTATTATTATATTATATTTTGTCTTTTACTTCATTATATTATACTTTGTCTATACCGTTCATTTTGCCCATCCCTTTCCATCCATTGTTCCCTTTCTCCTCCATTATCAGTACGTTACTACCAACGTATTCCTGTCTCTCTTGTAGAGTCCCCCAATTTCCTTCTGAATCCTGGTGGATATCGTGCCGTTCTCGTTCCATGTGTCTCATCTTGCCCTCATTCCCCTGTTGGGAGGTACAGTTCAAAAACCGGTTTTTCTCGCCTTTCTGCGGGCTGCCTATTTTTGCGGACCTGAACCTTGCGCTAACCTCTGAGAGCTGACCTTACACTTGGTGTTATAATCTGCTTCGCCTTATTCGTGGTGCATATTTTCATCTTTGGGACTGAACCGAGTTCCGGCGAGGCTTTCCGACGGCCACACCCACGAACCCCTATAGGTGCGGGTTCTGGAGAGGTATTATGCCTGGGTGTCTAGTGCTCGGTTTCACGGCTGCTTCTCATTCTATTTTAGTTTAATATTCATCATTGTTATTTATTTGTTCATGTAAAATTTTTGATGCAAAGAAAGAAATGCGTAAAAATAAAAAAAACTTTAAGAAAAGACGATCTCACCATCCGTTTGGCTCCCATCCCGTTTCTTCCTGCCTTCCATTCCGTGTCAACAGGCTTTGACGCCCTTGGTGACGAAATGGCTGGTTGATGCTTCTCTCCCCAACCCATTAGTCCCAGAAACGTTTCTGTTTCTGACTACCCTTCGTAGACCAAGCGGAGGCGTTATGGCACTCAACGCCCGAACTCCATTCGATTGTCAAACAAGCGCGCCCAGGTACCCCGCTCCAGCGGTCTGCCCACTAGAACAGCATAAGAAAACCGCTACCACCGGTCGTGCTCGTCTCGGCATCCCTCTCCGGAGTCCCGGTCACTCTATCCCCTTTATTTTATCTACGCCACGGTCCATGGCTGCGTAAGCCATTTTTTCCTCAGGCACGCAGTGAGACTCCAAGCGACTGAGGACAGGCGACGCGAGAAACCTCCATCTGTTCTTGCCCGCCCCAGAAACGCAGATGTCAAATTTTCAGCTTCTCTATGTCCTTTGGAGCCCGCATTATCTTCCCAAACTGGACATGTCCGCAACACCTCCAAAAGTACAATATACGCTCGGAGTTTCGTTCGGACACTACGGACGATATATTGGTCCATTTTCAAAAACGACATGTGCCAGTTACCAATGTCTCACCTTCCCCACAAGGAGAACCCCTCTTGCCTAACCCTCGTCTTTTACTTACGTCTCTGTGCCTTCCCTCCAACGAATAAGAACTGGTTTTACCATCACTCTGTAGAACTTACTCCCTTCCAGAGTGTTAAGTCCACAAAATTTGGGCACCCCCGAAGTATTGTCGATCCTCTCAGACCATCTTTCGCGTTGTTGGAGTTTTCTCCACTCCGCCAGCGACAATCCTTCTTGTTATTGCAAGGGTCCTCATCCTGCTTCTTCCATCCACTGCCATTCGTTCATCTTAAAAAGAAAATCCGCCGAACAGTCGCTCTCTTAAGTGGAGCCTAGAGGGACCCACTCGCCGAGTGAGGGAGAAGTTATCCCATCATCCTCTTCGTTTGCCTTAAGGCTACGACTGTCCGATTGCAGATTCCGCCTCCATGCGCCTAGTTGGACACTTCTCGCGCACCCGTTCTTTTCCTTCCAACGGTGTTCCATTTCTGTGAACCCCGCAAAAACCCCTTTTTGGAAAGTGAATTTTCCTGTGCCTCTGTCTATGTCGGTCACCAACATCCAGCGACCTCTGACGCGAGCGAGGTACACCATGCTCTCGAGAGACTTCAGCCTGCTTTCCTCGGGAAGCATCACGACGTTCCGTTTCTTGATCCTGTTCTCCCATCTAAAGGTGGATCTTCACCCAACGTCCGTTTCTTTCAGTATCGTGTTTGCCGACTTTTGAAGAAACTGACGCCTGTCGATAAACCCTCGCTCGCCCGCAGCCTAAACGGCTCGTCGTTCGCCCACCTCCCCTGTGAACTAAGAGAATGGGCTTCCACACATCCACCTTCTACGTTGCTTTCCCACTTCCAGCCCACGTCTATTCGCTCATTGGTACGTCTAGTGAGTCTGAAACCTACTCGAATCCACTATGGACTCTTCCGCTGGACTCTCCAACCCGAACCCACCGGTTGACTTACGATCTCTCCCCCCAGACAGGGACCTTGCTTGTTTTGGAAAACCCCATCCGTTACCGGCGCCGTTCCAGGGGTGAAAAGTGTTCTGTACCACGAGCTGGCAACGGAGATGATACTGTTGGGTTGGAAGACGAACCACTCCCCAGACTTTTGCCTGAGTGCTTCATCTCCAGATGCGTGTTGTTGTCCTTGTGCTGCTGGATTCCTCGATTCCAAACTCCGCGCTTCACCCTCTTGCTGGGTTTCCGGACTCTCCCTGTCCCAACGACCGTCCATTCTTGTTGAATCACTTCACGATTTCTACAGCATTGATAGGGGTCGCTGAGAGGTGGGAATAAAACCCTCTCCGGTTCGCCCTGAGTACCACCCCTGTCCAGTCTAGCAAACATCTGACTCGAGAGGGTTTAGCTCGCAGCTTCGGCTGCGGCACTCCTTGAAGCCCAGGAGCCTCTCCTTTCCAACAGGGTCGTATCCCCTCTCCCTCTGCGGACTCCACATTCCTCCTGTTCGAATTCTGAAAAGGGCCGTTGAGTGTCTCTCGATCTTCCTTTATCTCTCCGAGACACGCTAGATTCTCAGCACATCGTGACTATTGTACGGATCGTCCGGAGGTGTTTTTCCTTCTCTTTTACTTGACAATTTCCATTCAGTGGAATCCTGCATTCCCGAACTATGAAGATTAACAAGACTAATCGACGATCGTCAACCCGAAGATTGTCTTCAGAGCCTGCCAACTTCCCACCTGTCCTTTCCCACCATCCACTTACAGAGAGCTCGTCTCCCTGAATCGTGGGCTAATGATCGAGGGGGTGCGGCGATTCTGCCAATCGGTCCCTTTCACTCAGATTCCCAAATCACACCTTACATGCGAATCACTTTATGAGCTAAGCTAGAAATAATCCACCTAATCGCCGTACTTACCTGTGCTTAATGTATCTAAGGCACCTAAGCTTGTCTTATACACTAAAGGGAATAACTCTTTAACTTTTTTTATTTATTCAGGAGTATTTAGCCGCATCCCATGTTAGTTCAGTTGATATTAACCTCCGCCACCCACTGTTGGGTGATATTGAGTTTTTATATTATTTAAAATAGCATCTCTACCCATGCGATATTAGGGATACTATGCATCCTGGGAGGAAATTTAACTATTTAGTAGTTTATAAATACATATCTTCAACGTTATTGTGTGACGTTTTAACAACTGGTACTTCTCCG
>JABUQX010074185.1:15000-19190 GCA_015478945.1 Trachelipus rathkii | reverse complement strand
AATAAACCTATTGGATTAAATTCGTATTAGTATTATATATATATATTAATTAGTTAGTAATGTTGTAATATAAAGTAAAATTTATTTAAATACTTTCTTTATTCCCTTTTTACTTATAATAAATATATATTTAATATATAATTAATATATAATATATATATAATATATATATATATATAATATATTATATATATATCTATATATATATATATATAATATATAGTATATATATATATATAGATATATATATTATATATAGATATATATATATTATATATAGCGTTTACATGGATCAGTAGCCAACATGGAGCAAAAGGAGTAGTTTGATAAAGTACTTCAATCTGAGGGAACCAAATAGTTTTGGGGGCTTCAGTAGGTTTGCTATAAGGTATCCTAATATTGAGAAAAAAGAGTTAAAAGCATATTTAGAAGGTGAAGAGGCATTTACTCTACATAAACCTGTAAGAAAAAAATTTCCTACGCGGAAAACCATATCTCCGCAGCTCGATAGCATATGGCAGTTAGATTTATCGGAAATGATTAAATACAGCTCTTATAATGAAGGCTTTCAATATATACTTTTTACAATTGACGTATACTCTAGATACTTGTGGTTGAAGCCAATAAAAGATAAAAGATCAGCTACAGTTGCCGATGCTGTACTTGAAATTATAGAGGATGAGCGGAGAACACCTAAATCATTTTGGACAGATTCAGGAATGGAATTCAAGGGGCGAGAGTTTCAGGAGCTGCTCTGGGAGTATGGTATAAGCTATTACAATACATTTTCCGTAAACAAAGCGGCTATAGTTGAAAGAGTCCAGCGTACTATTAAAGAGCGCATGCATAGGTATTTTACTAAAATGAATACTTTTAAATATATTGATATACTGGACGATCTGGCTTATTCTTATAACAGGTCTTACCATAGAACTATAAAGTCAACTCCTTTAGAAATGTCAAAAACTAGAGGCCGTAGAACCCATCTACATGAAAAAGAAAACAAAATAAAAGATAATTCAGGAATAAAGGTAAACGATTATGTAAGAGTATCTCGAACAGAAGAAAGGTTTAGAAAAGGATATGAATCCGGTTGGACTACTGAAGTTTTTAAAGTTCACAATATCCGTCCACTCCGTCGTGATAGTTTAAAGTTATATTATCTGAAAGATTTAAATGGTGAAAAAATAAAAGGCGGATTTTATAAACAGGAAATACAAAAAGTAAGGTTCAATCCTGTAACTCATGAATATAAAATTGAAAAAATATTAGCTACGAGAGGAAAAGGGAAAAATAAGCCAGTATCTGGTGAAATGGAGGGGATACCCTGCTAAGTTTAATACTTATATAAAAGCAAGTGAAGTTAAGAATTATTAATCAGTTGTCATTACAATCATGGAGAGTGTAGATCACTTTTATATAACTCTCCCGTCTTCAGCCTCCTTGGATTTACATCCTGATAATAAACTCTCGGATTTTACAACTGTGTTAATGAATCCTATACAACTTGAAAGAGAGGCATACGAAGTAGGATTATGTGAAATGATATTAAATACGGACATAGAAAATTTACCTCACAATCTATTCTGGATGTTGGTGTACAGAAGTGTAGAATGTGTTGAAACTATATTACAAGTGAAAGATACTCGTGATCTGCCTAGGTCCAGGATTGGCACAAAAGAATACTTCTTTGAAGAATTTACTTTGCGAAGGTCATATTTTAAGTCAGTGCCTGCTATTTTCAGTCATTTAAACGTTCTCTTTGATATGAGTATTATGTGTAAGGATCTGGTATACAAAACTGAAATGCGTACCTATGAAGATAAAGTAATAATATCTTTAAGATCAAAAGTAAGTGTAAACCTGCGAGACCGTGATATGTTTTTTCTCAGACGTTCACCATGGCAGCGTAAACATATTCGTAAACGTGATGCTGAGCTGGATATACTTCATGATATCCCTACTATGTTGAAGAGAGTTATACTATCTGTGGAGAATAAACCCTTGACTTGGCATGAACAAAAAGACGACGCAGACCGAGTACTGCATTATACATGTACCCCATCCGAGATGCTCAACCACCCAGGTATGGCTTATGTATATACAAATATAATTGATCATCAATATGTAGGTAATACTAAAGCTCCTTTATTAAGAGTAGTATATTTTCCCAAAGAGAGTAAAGTTATAACATTTCCTAATGTTCATTATCTACCTCTGAATAGATCAAATTTCGACTCTGTACGCGTGCATATAAAAGATGTAGAAGGAAATCCCTTCCCCTTTACATACGGCGCATTGTTATGCAAAGTTCATATTAGAAAGAAACAGCTGCAGTAATTACAGCATAATGGAATATATATAAGAGGTGTAGGCAGATATATTTTTTCATTCCTTAACATACTCTCACAGTGTAAAGATAGTATAAGAAAGATACTCCTGTAATAATGGACGAAGAAAGGGTATTCAGAGGATCAAAAATGCAGAGGGGGTATGGCCTTGGTGGATTTTTTGCCAAGCTATGGAGAAGTGCAAGGCCTCTACTCAGGAGAGGTGGGGAATATATAGGTAAAAAAGCTGTAAGAACAGGTTTGCATACTATTCAAGATATTGCTGCAGGAAATAATCCTCGTACAGCATTAAAAAGACGTATTGCCGATGTTTCAGATGAGATGTTGGATGATGTTAAGCGTAAAATAAGACGTAAAATGTCAGGTCAAGGTCGAGGGACCAAGAAGATTGTCATAAAGAAAAAGGCTAAGCGGAAAAAAACTCTAAAGAAAAAATGTATTGATGTATTTGCTATTTAATTACTAACTGATAACTTTTATACGAGGTGTGTATATAAGTAAGGTTTTTCATGAAAATGTTCATTATACGACCAGAGCTCGCACATACAAGATGCATTTCCTTCATCCTTCTAGTAGTCCTGATTGTTGTAAGAGTGAATTGGATCTCTTCTCCATGAACCCTACACAGATTAGCGTAAGCGACTCCAACTTTATCAGTATTAATCCTATACATTCAATTACCAATACAGATGTTCCTCTAGAGTTCAATATTCCAGGCACTTCTGATCAGTACCTAGATCCCTCTAATGTGTTTTTATATGTAAAAACGAAATTGACAAAACCTGATGGTACAGATCTTCCTTCGGGTGATGACCATATAGTATATACAGAATCAAATTTCCTGTATACATGTTTCACACAGGTTGAAGTCTATCTTAACGGAACTTCACTAGGTGCATCAGCGGCTAATTATCCTTATAGAAGCTATATAGAACATTTGTTAAATTATTCAGACGATGCTAAACAATCTCATCTCCAATCATGTGGTTTTTATAGTTTCAAAGATGAAGCTGCACATATAGATAAAGCAGCTAAAGTCATAAATAATACTTATGAATTTTACGGTCGATTAAATGGCGATATCTTCTCTCAAGAAAGACTCATTCTACCATCTGTAGATACTAGAATCATTTTATCACGTTCAAATCCTAAATTTGCTCTTAAAATAAAAAGTAAGCCTACTGCTACAGCTGTATGTCCAGAACCTGTTTTCAAACTGCTGGAGGCTTATCTCTATGTTAGAAAAGTGAAATTATCACCACAGCGACATTTGGAAATTGAAAATTCGCTTTTGAATACTACAGCAAAGTACCCCATTAAGAGAGTTGAAACCAAGATATTTAATTTCACTCAAGGATTATCGAGTATCAATATCCCTAACATTGTGAACGGAAATTTACCCCAGAAAGTAATAATAGGGATTGTGGAACATGAAGCCTACTCCGGGAATTATAAAAAGTCACCCTATAAATTCACACCTTTCGGACTTAGGGGTATCAGTTTACATGTGAATGGCCTTCCTCACGGACGTGATTATGAAATGTTATACAACGGAGACCTATCTCTCTGTACTCGACCTTTTTACGACTTAATAGCCAATACTGTATCATGTAATGATAGTGGGACAGGCTTAAATCTTGAAGAATACGCAAAGAATAGTAATTTATACGCTTATGATCTTACTGCAGACCTTTCAGCTTGTAACGCCTATCATTTAAACATTTTGAGAAAGGGTACCTTAGGACTAAGTCTCTCTTTTGGATCAAGTCTACAATCGCCCATCACTGTAGTGGTCTATCTTGAGCATCCTCAACTCATTGAAATTGACAGAGTACGCAA